>CM056608.1:602073-661844 GCA_029721355.1 Tegillarca granosa
TTTTTAGACATGCAGCTGTTGTAGAGCCTACAGTTCCAGTAGCACCTGTTTCTCCACTTCCTTCAACATCAGCAGGACCTACTTCACCCCCTCCACCATCCTCACCCATTACCTTACCAGTGAAGACAGTGAAACCACCACCTGTAAAAACTGTGTCACCGCCTAGATCACCTGTGATATCTGCCCCTCCAGAAGCTACAGCTATTGACAGATTGAATACACTTATTAAAGGAGATGAAAAGCCTTCATCAAGATCCTCATCTGAGTCAGGGCCTGGTGGAGAATCGGAAGCCTCCTCACCTAGAGAAATAAGTCTGAAAGGTAAGTAATGTTTTGATTGTGTTATTCTTACATACTTGTTTATAGTTACTGTTTGACACTTATTACTTTTTGTCAAAGTGGCCAGTACCTGTCCAAAATCAATATCTAAATATAAATTTTCATTTAGGCAGCTAAATATAAAAATGCTTACGGTATATCAGTAAACTTATACTTGACAGTCTGCCAGGCATTGCAGACTAAGTACTATTAGAAAGTAAATAATTAGAAAATAATCAAATTCTGAACTTAATGTAATAAATCTGGAACATTAATTGATTTGAATTTTTGTATTAATTTTATTTTTATTATTATTATTATTATTGTTATTGTGATTATTTTTATTAGTATATATTATTATTATTATTATATACATGTATATATCTTTTTTGGCTCAATAGATGCCTCAGAGATTGCACAAGCAAAGCTGAAGGGTCTTGACAGCTCAAAGAATGTTGCTTCTGTTGTAAAACCAAAGGATGTTAATAGTTTTAAGAATAATCAGATAAAGTTTGCTGGTGGAGCAGCTACCATCCCTCCAGATCAGATGAAATGTAATATACTAAAGGCTAAAAGAGATGAAGAATTGAAAAAGGGTGGTTCAGGTAGTAATATATCTTATGCACACATACCTACTGCAGTAAACCCTAATACACTTGAACAGTGGGTTTTTGTTTTGTTTTTTTTTTTTTTTTTTCATATACCATAAATACGTGTAACTTGAAGTCATATATGTATTTTTTCAAAAAAGGGTTTTTATTTATCTGCATGTATTTATATATTAGTTTATTTAAATTTTTTATTATTATTATTTTTAAATTCATTATTTAATTATTTATTTGTATATTTATTTATTTATTTATTTATATTTATTTATTTTTTCATTTTTTTTTTTTTTTGCTTTTCCAAATTTAAAAACTCAAAATTTTGAGTAGAAATTCATGTTCATAAGAAATGTCTTTATATGACCTTGTTTAAATGTCTTATCTGTCCCTGATTTTTAAATATGCCATATCTTTGTCACATTTTGTCTACAATTTTAAATTCTTTTGACACGCTACAGAAATATTTTTACTGATGGCTAGAAAGATCTGTCTTAAAGTTTGTGGTTTCTTACGTCTATGTTTCCATTCCTGGTAGCCAAAATCGCCATTGGCTACTAATTTCTGAGAAATTATTTCAAAAAGTAACCTATTTTAGCAAATTTGTGAAAAAATACTTTAAAAGGACTATATCTTCACAAATTTTGGAAATTTGGCTACCATAATTTTAAATTTGTTGAAACTTAGCTTACGTCCATGTCAAAATTTCTTCATTTATACCCTTAGGGAAGTTCTAGAATGGTGGAGGAAACCAGGGTGCCTTTAAGAAAACCAATTGTCATTTAGCAAACATACTGACAACACTTTCTCACACTAGGATCTGCCTTAGTGGGATTAGGGACCTGGGCTGAGAAAGTCACTGTGATCCATATATCTTAGGGATAAGAAGAACTTTAATATTACATTACATAACATAACATTACATTACATTTTATAAATTTCTATTGACAGCTCATCAGCCTTTATTAGATGAGGAAGACCATGAAGTAGAAAGTGACGAAGAGAAAGAAGAGGAGGAGAAAAAGAGGTACATGTTATATGGCTTAATGAACTTACCACCTGATTTGTTTGGTAAATATCTACAGGTCACACTTTATCTCTCGTGAAGTGCATTGCAAGGTACTTATCAGAAAACTAAAAACATGAAAAAACTTCCATTAATAATTTTTGTTAATTTTTTTTTTTCTTTCCCCGAATAATTCTGAAAATACATTACACATTTTAGTAATTTTATCTAATTGCTGTTGGAGATTCAAGAAATTAGGTTAAAACATAATATGATTGCTCTCTCTTTCACATATAAAAGTGTATTATTGTAAATGTTAAAGGCAAAATAGCTGGAATCTTGATGCTGAAATATCAAATTTTCATTATAAAGCCACATAAATAGTATGATATGACTCTCTCTCCTTCCATATATACAAAGTGTATTATGGTATACATTCCTAAAACAGATTTTTAAAATCTTTTGCCTAAATTAAAATTATTTTATTAATGCAGCATAAAAACATATGACTGTTTCTATATCCATATATTCAATGTATATATAATTTGCGGCATAAAAAAATTACATGACTGTCACTCTGCCATGTAAATACAGTGTATTATTGTATATGTCCTAAAACAACTATTTGAAAACCTGTGCTAACAAATAGAATTTTTGTAATAATGTTGCATAAAATGATGATTTAGTTACATCTGTGTGTTTTTAATGCAATTTGGTTGAAAATTTTAATTTGTGTGCAACATGACTTTAATGCTTTTTTTTAACTTTATTACATATAGAAGTATAATTTAACATGGCTTCATTAAACCATCTTAATAAGTTTTTCTCACTTTTAGAAAATCTGATGTGTTTGAAATTTTGCAATGAAAAAAGGGAAAAAGGGACATATGTGGTTGTTTACAATTTTCTGTTGCCATTTTTTTAAATCCCACCTCTTGGTGAAATTTTATTGACAGGTTTGTCCCTGTCTGTCTGTCTGTTGATACAATAAAGTTAGTTAGATTTTAAGCACAATCTCAGTCATAGTTTCAAAAGACAATAGTGACTTAATTGCTTATGTGTGAAGATTTGTTGCTTCCCAGCAAGGCAGAGTGTGATTTAATGATATACTACCCGCAAAGATGCAGGTTTATAAATCTTGTAGACATTGCTGTTAGCAGCAACATTTGAATACAAAGTTTATGTTAAGTAATTATTACAAGGAAAAGACAGACAGGCAAATAACCTGAGAATAATTCCTGTGTTGTAAATTAGCTCATTGCAGAACTTCTTTGAGAAGCCCTAGCTCACGTACAGTCCCCCCATCTTTCAAGCATTATAAATCCAGCAGTATTATAAATCCAATTATATTGTATATTTATGTTGTAAAATTTAAGTTTATCTATTGGTTACAGTGTTAGCAGTGAGGAACTAACCATCGACATAAAATCTGATGATAAAAAATTAAAGATCTTGTAACCAAACCGAGGATATCAAAAACCACCACGGCCCGCCGCTGCCACACAAACCTAAGAGGTCTATATTGTAATTTACAACACAACAAATTGCCAATATATACTAACTTAATCAATCATATATTAGTACCCTTCAGGGGTTGCTCTGCCCTTTGCTGATTTAGGCCAATTGCTAATTTTTTTATAAATTTCTCACTCTAAAATTATTTTGGCTAATATTTTGCCCCAAAAATATTTACCACACTTCATTTTGAGACAGACCAAAATCTTTGAAATTTTTTTATACAAGAATGAAAAAGTGATTAAAAATTATTTAGTATTATAAACTATTTATAAAATAATCTTACATTTTGAGCAAAAACATGTTCCAATTTTGAGGCTTGCTTATACAGTCGACTCTCGTTAATTCGAAATCGGTTAAATCGAAATTTCACTTAAATCGAAATGATATAGCGGTCGCGTCAGATCGCTATGTATTTCTATGCAAATTTATGTGTTTAAATCGAAATTCAAAATTTTGCTTTAATCAAAGTGAATTTTCAGTCCAGATTACAAAATATAATGAAAATTCCAGCGTTTAAATCGAAATATACTTTCCTTGTTTATCCTAATTTGGATTTGTTTATACTAAGCAGCAAAATAAAAAACAATTACATGTACACAAAAAAATATTTTATCTAAAAAATATTGATTTATACCTGAAATAATTAATCTGTCTCTTGTTTAAGAAGTGTTTTATAGTAACAGCGCGACGGTATACTTTGAAGAATCATTTCCGACTCAAAATACACCTGAAAAAGATTCCATGCCATTTTCACAATTTTCTCTTCCGGTCAGGTCATAGTAAACTGTCTGTCAATAAAAGGCAAAATTTCATTGGTGTAAAATTAAAAAGTGGATGGTCCGCTACTTCCACAGTCATTGATCACAAGAATACCTGACACTAATTGCCATGCTTAAACTTAATTGATCTGTCGAGCCAAATGGTATACACCATTCAGCTATTTTGACATGGCAAGCCACGATTTCAATAATCACAAAGGTCGGATGCTAAGGATTACAGATGAAGAAGTTATAATTAGAATAAAAGAAACTGATAGTCAGTGTTAACAAATTTCAATGGAACCTTGTAGCTTCTGGTGAAGTTTTTGTTTTACTTATTTTATTGTTCAAGAAACTTATTAAGTTTGTTGAGCTTTACATTAACATGGAAAATTTAAAATTATATCTTATTTTTAATTTATAATTTAATCTTAAATTTTCAATGTCATTTGTAAGCATTATAATATGTAACAGCATATACGTGACGTTAATAGAGGAGTGTTTTACAATTAGAGTTGTCTCCCGTTTCTGCTTGTCATTGATCAAAACGATTAATTTGAAATTTGGATAAATCGAAATTTTTCATCTGAACCCTTCAATTTCGAATTAACGAGAGTCAACTGTACTTTTGTTATCAATTGGCTTCAAAATGTTAAAGTTGGCTAATTTTTCGCTCCTACTTTTCAAGAGCCAGGGCTAACCCTGACCCTTATTTCCTTTTGCACTGTGTTATGGGATATGTATACATATTTAAATTAACAAGAGGTTAAAGGTCAAACTTTGTAGCTTATTCTTAAAATACTAAACTTTTACTAATAAAACATTGGGTGGAGTTTGACAACCGATCTACATGAATATGCCAAAAAATATCATTAACGCAATATACATGTATCTCATCTTTCAATTTCCTGAGAATTTTCCCAGGTTTATAGAAGACTTTGCTTCTGTGATCAAAGTTTATTACATTAATTTTATGTCATAATTAATATATGATGTATATGGTAAATTGACCGTACTTAGTACTGGATATTTTGTTTGGCAGAGGAGTTTATATTAATGATTATGATTAATAAAAAGTCACTTAGCCAAAAAATTAAGTTCAAATTAACAAACATCATTTGTGATGATTTTATGTTTTTAGGGTTTAAAAAAATCATTTAACTTTGAATAGATTTAGATAACAGAATTTGTAATAACCAGATTTATTTTAGTTAAGTAAAGAGCTAAGTGTATGTTTTTGACATTAAAAAATTGTTTTACATTTTTTTTGTATTTTGAGATATCAGAGTTTTACATAAAGATGATAATTTGTAGCAACTCTGCCAAATATTATTTGTAATAATTTTCATGATATATATGTATTTATTATATATACATGTATATATAATATTATGGTTGGGACTAACAAAGTCTAAAAGTTTTGATTATGTAACCAGATATAAAATTATTCCTTCAAATTTATGTCAGAGGATTTGATTTTATTACATCCAAGTTGAGAATATTTCACCCGAGGTGGTCATTTCTGGAATGGTGGAGGAAACTGGAGTGCCCAGAAAAAAAAACTTGACAAGCATACTGACAAAAACACTTGACACACGAATATTCCAGTGGGGTTTGAACCCTGGTGGTGACAGGTGCTGTGATCTGTACGCTTTAGACCACTTTGCCACCGGCACCCCTGATATCAGAGGGCAACTATTACTGTCAGTAACATGAAAAGACAGATTGTTACGTTGTATCATTATGCATGTAATGTGATCACCAAATGATCTTGGAAATCGTAAATTTATGCTGGTCACATGTCAAGACTAACAGACTCAGTATTTATAAACTAATGTGTAACAGAATCGGTCAAACTTTATTCTCATAACACAGTTATTGACTAACATTTTAACAGAATCGGACAATTTATATACTTTTATTTCATACAATACTTTATCCACGTTATTTTTACATTTATACACAGAGATATACATTATTTAAAAAGTCCCAGAATTTCTGTTTCTTGTTTTTATTTATAATTTTATTTATACTTCCAAGGGAAACTACATCCTTGAGCTTAAACAGTTACAAAAAAAATAGTAACATGATGATTGGAAACTTCATCACTGAAATCTAACAATCTGATATACTTGTATTAATCGGGAACAATATTTATAATTTTATATAATTTTTGTGCTTAAATTTAATAGATAACAATTTTTAAGTCAGTTTAGCTAATACAGTGTGTACTGTAAAAATTACATTCTTACGTTCTTTTATTTTGTTTGTTTCAAATTGAGAGGAAGAAAATTGTTTTATAACTATACAATGTTGATTAAAAAAAGATAACTTTGATATGATTATAGCACACATTTCCTTTTTCTTTTTTTTCAGTCCACTGGGATCCCAGAGTGAAAATCTTACTTGCCAATCCGACAAGGAGGTTCCGTGTCGGCACCAGGAAGTGTTAGCCATGATAGGTATGATATTGGGTGTTGTCTGATGTCTTTGAACAAAGGCTGTTTGTAGAGCTGACCATTTTACCTAGAATATATCAATAACATACCCTATAGTGGGTTAATTTTGAGGGGTGCAAATTTGACGTATTTTGGAGATAGTATTAAAATCACAAATATAAAAATCGCAAAATATTTGTGTACAAGTCGATAAGGAGTTGTTTTTAGATCAGTTAACTCACTTTCATATAATGATACCATATTATTGTTAAATAAATGCTGAAAAAGGATAACAGATGTAATTGGTTTAAAACATCTGATTACATCCCCTATTCTCAATACACTTATTTTTATTCATGCATTTCATAGTTGACCAAGTGTATTCAAATTAAAGTAAGTAATTTGAAATAAAAAATTCTGCGAACTGGAAATAAATTCAACTTGCAAAAAAGCAAAACTAATTTGCATTTTGTTAGTAAACGAGTGACTATTTCAAACCCTGACATTATCAGCTGATGGTTAAAACTTTGAAATCATGTCAACAAAATAGTTAAATGTATGTTTATAACAAGTAACCTTTTTGACAACATGAGTGAAATAATGTAAGAAGAGAAATCTGATAAAACTGAACACATAAGACAATATTTTTACAACATGCACATGCTGTACTCTTCATTAACTACAGTCAAAACCATGAATTCATCCCCCCAGGAAAGGTTTTTTTTTTTTTGTTAGAACCACAAAAATTAGACACCAAAAAAATTGATGATTTCACAGTATTTGGAACCATTTATTAAAATCAAATCTGATTATTTGCATGTGAATTATTGTTTGAAAATAATATGTCTGTAAAAGATCATATATCTTAGTTTTGTATTACAACTTGCACTGCTTTGATGTGCGATATATATTGTCACAATATGGTTATTTTATTGTTTATATGTGTGTTTTTTTTATTAGTGTTGACAGTTCATCATCAACATCAAGAAGGCTTGGTAGCACCAGTAATGAAGTGTTTACTTACAATTCTCTTGTTACCAAACCGACAACAGTCACACAGGTAAATAAAGACGTACTAATAAAGACAATATTTCCTTGCAATTACCAACAAGAAAAAATTTAGTTTAAAAAAAACTTTTTTCAAAAAAAATAATTTTTACATGCAATTTATAACAAGAAAGGGATAATTCTAAGGGCTTGACAGTTTGTAACTGTTTTTACAATATGTCAAAACATTTCATTGTGAAATTGAAAAAATAAAAATAGGACAGTTTTTTAATTGCTTAAAAGGTTTTTAAATATGTTGAATATTTTTTTGATTTTCTTTAAAAGTTTAGTATAATTTACTGTCTTACAAGGACTCTTAACAGTAGTGAAATTAGTCATAATTAAAAAAAAAAAAGATAGAAAAAAAAAATTCAAGTGTTTCTGTAGTTGCGTAAATGTGAAGTTCCTGCTGCATTGCTTGGTCTTAGTCTATATGTTAAATGTATGTTACATGTAATTCCATCTTTAAAACTTTTAAATCCCTTTTTAAAAATATCAGAATAAGAACTAACCTAATTTGTCAGTGTTTTATAATTCTGCACAAAATTTACTTTTAGAATAATTTAGTGAATCACAAAAATTTAGAAATTTTTTTTTTTAGAATGAACTAATTTTTAGTCACTTTAGATTTGTAATTCATATATAAATGAGTACCAACTAAACAGCATAGTAGACAATATAAATACCACAAATTACAGAAACATGTAGATAGTTTATATATATATATATATATATATATATATATATATATATATATATATATATATATATATATATTGTATACTCCTCGAGATAAAAGTATTACATGTCATTCAACAGTTTTTGAGATACAGTAGATCTTTATTGTGTCTAAGGAGTAGATATGGTAAAGTGACTCTGATGCCCTTAAAAAAATTTTCAAAAATTTCTGATTACTAGTTGTATTTTTTACTTGTTGGCTAAGCGATCTAATGTATGTGCTTATGGATCATTGTGCCTCTCTCCACGTACATTGAATCCCACTCAGGCAAATTCTAATGTGATAAAGTTTGTTCTCTTCCTGAAGGACAACGGTTTACTCTGGGCACTCCGGTTTCCTCCACCATATCAGAACTGACTGGAAATGGGAAATATCCATTACATGGACGTAAAACACCATTTATTCAATCCAGTCCAATCATATTAAAAAGTTTCTCATTCAAAAATATCTCTTTGGAACCAGTAGTTACACAATGTTCCCAGAACAAAAAGTGCATGAAAATGGGAAAATAAGATTTCCTACAAAATGGGACAAAGAATCATTTTTATGATGACATTATGACGTCATATACATGTATATCACAAGCTGAATTTAACATGTTTCTCTATAAAAAGACACATTTAACAATTAATTAAATTGGAGTATTAATTAACTGTTAAAAGTTCAATTTTTAGGGTGCACCTGTTGTAATTTTACTGACTACTCATTTCCTTTTGTTATTTTTTTCCATGGCTTAATTTTTAGCAAAGGAAATCACTTTATTTGCTTGTAAAACGGTATAAATCAAGTCATTTATCCGTAATATTTCTGCACTTTTTAGATTTAGAATTTAGACGAAGACTGATTTGATTATACATGTATGTAATCTTCGTTAATCTAAGTGGATCAAGTTCTTTTTAAATATATATTAACATATCAGGGTATTTTTTATAGATCATTCATCACCTATCCCATTTTTCAGTCCCCCGGAGTTTTTATATATTATACCTCAATCAATCTACTCTTGTCAAAGTTACTTTTCCTAATGGAAATTTTTAATGAAATTTTAGGTGATTTAAAACTTTAATTTTTTTTTTTTTTTTTTTTTTTTTTTTAATGTTATTATCTCCACACATTTTTTTATAGTTTTAGTCGAATTTGTACATATCAAGAGTGAACTACATGTATATTAATTACTGAATACATGATACTTTGCTGCCAGCTTTAGGATCACACGTCAGGTGACCACTAAATAAAGAGATTCTTGACTTAAGCTACTAAACCATGTCTCTCAATGATGCTATTACATGCTACTTTTTCCTTTTTTTCAATTTTTTTTTCAATTTTTAAGTATATTGTGAAAATCACAAAAATAAAGAGCTTACAATAAAAATATGAATTGCGATAAGAGAGACACTGAGTTAAAATAATACTTACATTGGTTAATAAGGAAAATAATAATAAAGAAGTTATAATGAATATTGGTATAAAAGTGAAATAAAATATTGTTAAAATAATGAATATAGGAAGATCATTGTTTGGAACAAATTAGTGAAAACTATCAAGTTTAATTCAATTTAACCAAAAAAGTTTTAAAATTTACAATTAAGTAGGATTTTGACATGTTTTGACTGAAATGATATGTAACTAAAATATTGATCTGGCGCATTTTGCCAGTGATGCAGAGGAGACCCTTTTTAGTTTGTTTAAAAATTTTGTTTCAGTTCTTTCAAAAATGCTTTTAACTACATCAACCTAACACAATGCAAAGAAAGTTATATTTATTTTGATCTTCTTTGCCCTGCATGTGGGTTAATTTTTTTTTTTTTTTTTTTTTTTTTTTTGGTGGCTTGCTTTAATTTGTTAGCTCTTAAATTGATTGAGATATAATAGAAGTAAAATCTTTAGAAAATGCTTTAATGCTTACTGCTTAACTTGCACATCTTAAAAACTTTTATTTTCTAAATTTGCGATCAGTTTTAAATGACAAATCCTGAGTGAGGGTATTCCTTCGTTATTTGTATTTTGTATAATTTCAAACTTGAATTTGCTATTAAAAATCATAAAAAAAACAAGGGTATAGGAATTTTTATTCACATTTTTAAGATAATTATTTTGGAATTTTAAAATTTAAAACTCACTTTTTTTCAGTTTTTGCAAAAAATATTTTTTAATTTACTGGTAATGGTGATTTTAACACTGTGTGAAAAAATGATTAATTGCTTTAGAATAAATTCTGACCTGTATATGTATTAAGTTGAAAATATTTTGCTTAAAATATGTTTATAATTGCTCTAACCATCAGAATATTCATATTGTATTCATTTGATTATTTCTGATAATACATGTACATTGTTTACTACAATTTGGACATTTTTCTAGATGGAGAACTCAGTCAATCTTGTTATCTTTTACCAGCTAAAGTACTATTGTTACATCATTGAATATTGAATATGATAAATAATTAACCAGCATGTGTTCTTATTGTTGACCCTTGTGACCTGATGACCTTTTCACCCCTATATTTTGCTTACTTGTATCAAAAGGCACCTTGTTTGGGAGGAAAACTTTTGAATATATTTCCAATATAAATTTTTTTAAACATATTTTCTTAAGTTATTTTGAGGAGATTTAAAATCCCAGTCATAAATATATAATTCTCAGAAATTATAAAAATAAAACTATTTTCCTCAATTCAGAAAAAATGTCTCCATCTTATATAACATATAAAATTACATATCATTAAAATTATATTTTTATCATAGTATGGAAAAGACTGGGGAAACAAACTCTTAAACCATGTGCATCTGTAAATAATAAAAATGAATAAGCCCATTGTTAAGTATTTTGATTCTTGCTGGATATTTTTTTAAACATTCTAGAAAACAAGGTGTCATGTTGTGGTGTGTTTTTATAATGTTATCCCTTTTTTTTATCGGTGGTCGTGTCCTAAATTTTAGCAATGGTTCATTCCATTTTATATTTAGGGGTGAAAGGGTTTATTTAAGATTTTATTGCATTATTTGTTGACTGAAATTGTGTTGCTTCATTCTCTTTTAGTTGATTAGTTTTTCTTTGCTTTTCCTATTAAACACAGAACACTACAGTGACTAAGGCCAGCTCAAGCATTCCTGTCGCTACCCGCCAACAGAAACCTAGTATAGAACTTGGCAAATCAGAATCTGCAACATTACCCAGCCCAACATCACCAAAAGGGGCACCATCATCACCACTACCACCACCCAGACCACCTTCTCTTCCAGCCAAATCCCGACAGTCCTCTGTTACTTCTGGTGGAGAAGCAGAAATCATGATAGATTTTGGAACTCAAGAACCAGCCAGTGAAACTGAAAAACCTAGAACTATTCCAAGAGCAATTCCCAGACTGAATAATCCTTTTGTTCATCCGCGTGAATCTCACTCGGTGGTTCCTCCTCATCCTCCCCGGGAACCACAGGGTACTGCAGGATCTAAACTTCCTCGGCCGTCCAATCCATTTCTCAGTCCAGATAAAGAAGAGGGACCTAAGACATCAAGTAATCCTTTTGTCACACCATCAAATGATCTTGACACAAGTGCAAAAGTAGCACATTCTTCAACAAATCCGTTTTTGCCATCACCTACAAGTACGGAAACTAAAACTAACTTTGATACAACCCCTGATAACCCAGTCAAAATTGAGGAAAAACCCGAAGAAATTCCTCCAAATGAAACAAATGAAAAATCTAAATCAAGCAAAGCCCCTGACCCTGCTTCATCTGCACCCACTAAGAGCACCTCGGGTAGTAGATTGCCTAGATTCAACAGAGACTGGTCTAGAGCCTCGGGAGGAAAGGATAAACCTGCTGGAGGACAAAACACAACGGCCCCGGCGCCGACACCAGTGGTTGTTGTAAGTTTTCTCATTAACATATTATACTATTCAGGTCCAGTATATATTAGACTAGGTTATATCTGAAAGCTTTTTTCTTCTTTAATGTAGTGAAGAGTAGAAGTAGATTTAGTGTTCTTTGTTTTACTTTTTGCATGACTTGTGTGTTTCCAGGAATATTTGTCTTTGCCTAATGACTGTAGTCACTAAAAAGCCAGACTTAGGTTGTGCTTATCAGTGTCATTGGTGGTGGGTGTTGTTGGCATGTTAAAATGTGAAAAACTTACATTCAAGCATACTTGCCTGCCCTTAAAATTTTTATGCAAGTTGTACGATTTTACAGCTAAAACAAAAAGTTAAAATTTCCATTACATAGTTAAACATCAACTTTCTGTCAATATAATTCGAGTAAACCACAATGTATTTGATGGAAACCAGCATTGTAAATTTATTTGGAAATGCTTTTCAACCTCAAGCCAGACATGATTACGAAAATAACAATGATCACGATTCCATTGTTTAATGCAAGTAGGAGGGTATACTGTTAAATCTAAAATTTAGTATTATCAGTTTTAAAAAGCATTAAGCATTTAAATCCAAACCATAGATTTTGAAAAACTTACTATCAAAATTTTTCATTGCAAACTTACTCCAAATCTCAAAAAGGGGAGGCTAGTATGTTTTAAGTAAGCATAAATCTAAGTTGAGCTATATAGTGACTACAGTAATAAGGTGAGACATCATATTTTATGAAATACTAGTATTTGTTTTTGAGCTACAGGAAAGCAATATTTGTTCCAAAATATCTCAAGAAATTTCAGTTTATACAAGTTCCATGGATGTTACATGTAATTAATGAGATTAATGTGTTGTCACAAGAAAGCATGTTAATAAACAAAAGTAGACACTTTTTAGATTCATTGCGTTAAAGGAACTATAGTAACTGATTTCTAAATTTTTTTATGGGTCAGATACTAAAACTGGTTTCAACCTTACTTTGGTAACAGTCAAATCTGTCTTTGCGCGACTGAAGAATACCTTGTAAAATAGCTTGAAAAGGTGGATGTTATTTATCTTTGCTAAATTTGGTAGACTTGAAGACAGGATTGACTATATTTCGGGGTTGTCCCTGAAGTAATGTTGAAAAAAAATTACTGTTAAATGCATGAAAATTTAAAGAAAATTTTTACATGATTTTACTTGTACAATGTATTTGCTTGGTAGCTAGGCATGGTGGTGGTGGAAGGATTAATGTACAAATATAATTGATGTTACAAAGAAAACTTTGGAACAACAATAAAATTTTTGACATTGTAAAATGTTTTATTGCAGAGACTTACCAATATTTTTTCAGTGTGTCCATGCAGTTTTCTGTTAAATTTCTTCTAAAATTTGTTCAGGGGCTGTTTAATTGTAGATAACTTGCATTTAGGTTTAGTAAAATAGTTGAAATTGTATTTTAAAAAAAAACAATAATTAAAAAAAGTGCACTTAAAGACAAATTCACATCCTTATTAAGAGATTATCTTCAAATTTTTGTTTGTTCAAGTAAAATGCATTAATCAAAAATGAACAGTAGCAGTAAAACATTGATATGCAAGCAAACTGAAAAATATGTCTCAGTTGAAAAGTGTGTGTGTGTGTGTGTGTTTGTGTGTGTGAACAAAAGTGGGAAAACATTGATATGCAAGCAAACTGTAAATATGTCTTGCATGAAAAGTGTGTGTGTGTGTGTGTGTGTGTGTGTTTTAACAATAGCAGGAAAACATTGATATGCAAGTAACTTGAAAAATTTTCTGATAAACAGTGTCATACATATGAAGTACATTAACCCTATATCTAACTAAAAAGTTCTATCAGTGACTATAAACAGTGGTTTCCATGGTAACTGTTCTGACTACCTATTTATATGCATGTTTCTGTGAATGCTTGAAAAGATGATGAAATTGATTTTTGTGCTACATAAGCTATTGTAATTATATACCTTTGGTTATCGTTTATAGTAAAACACTGAATCCCTGATCACCAGAAGATCGGTATTTACAGTAGAACTTTGATAATACAAACTTTGATATCTTGAATACAATGAAACACTGGAAGTCATTATTTTGTTCCAACCGTTTTTGTATATAAACTATATTAAAACAAAACATCCATAACTTCTTTTAGTCAAACACTTCACGTAACTTAAAGTATCATTATAATATATTTTTCTATATTACAGTGATTTAAAAAACTCAAACACCTTAATAAATCAAAGTTGCCAGTAAAGTCCCGTACACTTTGAGTTATTTTCTGCTCCACTGTGCTCATCCACAACTATTTGCTTATGTCGTATTACGTCTAGTGACAGCTTTTAAACTTAAATTCAGTTGCCTTAAATTAGAGAAACAACATAAAATAGTGAGAAAAGGGGTAGAACAAAATTAACTTTAGACTGAGAATGAAAGGTCAGCCTAGAGGCTCTTCTTTTGTGGGACAAAATTATTTTAGGACCAGTAGCACAAGGAGAGCTTCTAGATGGAACATTGGAATTGGACTTCATTTTGATTTTCTAGCTTGCAGGGTGTTATGGCTTTCAGAATTCTAAAAATTACAGAGAAATAAAATGACTAAATTATCCATTGTTTCTCCAAACTAGAGTTAAAAGTGTACCACTATGGTAGCTTAGTTGGTAGAGTGGTCACTTCATATGTGGGAGATTTGGGTTTAAACCCCGGCCCGATCTGACCAAGCCTTAAAAGTTGGTAGTGACTGTTCTTTCACCAAGCACTTGGCTTTTAGAAATGAAAGTCACATGGTCCTTCAAGGAGACCTTAA
This sequence comes from Tegillarca granosa, assembly GCA_029721355.1. NCBI lineage: Eukaryota > Metazoa > Mollusca > Bivalvia > Arcoida > Arcidae > Tegillarca > Tegillarca granosa. The sequence continues at coordinate 617,170 of CM056608.1, forward strand.
AAACTGATGTCATGTGTCACGTAGGCATGGTATGTTAAAGAACACTGCCTGCACGTCAACCACTGCAAAGGTCATGGTTTCTGCCACTTCACTTATAGCTGGTGACATCTTTTAGTATATTGTGTCATAAGCTCTCTATCTCTTGATAAAGGGTCATGGTAGCCAATTGGTTATGGGGTTAGCCTCCAGACTTTAGGCATCTCAAGGTTGTGGGTTCGGCCTTGGTCCGTTGCAAGGGAGAAAGGTTTTTCATTGTCCTTATTTGTTAGCTCAATTCAGTATATTGGACACATTTTGTGGTTTGAAGTGTTTATCTGTGACATTGTTGGTGAGTGTACTAACGCTGTAAAGGTCACCATAATTTTGCATAAGTACATTGGAGATCAGAAATATGTGCACACTCAGACACAGTGTTAAGATTATCTGTGGAATATAATAAAAAGTTGTCTTTTCCTGAAGCACTGAAAAATTGCTATGTGACATTAAACAACATTCAGCCAACCAATCTTTGTCTTGTTGTTGTCGAATAATGAATTATGTAAATCTGATACATACTTGATAATGCCTGATTAATACAAGCGTAATTTGCCGCAAAGATAAGCACGCAAGCTGTTTGCAAGCTAAACTTCAAAAGTCAAGAAACAACCTGCACTGTTAGTTGATTAGTTTTTGTTGGGGATAATATTTAGGTAAGATGTGCTAAAGTTCTACGTTCAATTTTATTGATGACTTATAAGGTAATTCCGTTACCAAATGAACCGAAAATGATTTTTCCGTGTTTATGCCTGCGCTCTTATTTTGAAGTGTTATAAAATGTATGCCATCAGGAGTAAAAAGTTTTGCATCAATCAGAGCTTGTTGTTATTTTCGTGCTTTGTGTCGCCTTGTGCCAAATAATGCTTGTTTGTTGATAAAGTTTATTGTTTGTTTTTGTTCGTGGAACAGGACCTGAATAGATTTTAAAGCATGAGAAAATTTGCATATTTTTGGGCATTGCCTTTCAATGCTTTAAAAAAATAGAACTAACAAGAGATGCATGAAAGCTTATAACTTGAGAAAAAATGAAATCTATGAAACGTTGTCAAATTTCATGTGAATGATGTTCCATGGATTAAAAGTTAATAAATTAATGACTGTTTCATATTTTACATTTTAATTTCATAGATGAACAAAAGAATTGTTTATAATGTCAGTGATGTAGTTTAAACATGGTAAAGTATGTTTGAGATGGCTCTTAAATTGGCTACTGCTGACTTTCTTGCTGCTTGCAGTTTTTTTTATCTTTTTTATCACTTGTAGGAAAAACCTTTTAACATTTTTCCATGCACAAGTGAAAGTAAATACTAGTAATCAAAAACCAAGTTGTCTTAATGGCCTAAATATTTAAAAATCTGTGTGTCTGATGAGCCAGATTTTTTTTTTTTTTTTTTGTAAAGGAAAAATTTTACAAGATTTCACAAGTCCAACTTGAACTTTATAAAGTTAACTTGGCCTTTAAGATGGATAGATTTGAACCTTGTCAAAACATAAGATTGTTTCTGTCAATTATTGCCTACGGTGTCTCAAGGGCTTTGGAGGCCAATTGGTCTAAAGTGTTCTTTTATGAATGTCAGTGCCTCTCACAGCCTTGATTGGAATCCTGCTCTGACAAATCCAGAAAAAATCCAGGAAAATCACCAATCTTTAGCAGGCAAACAGACAAGCTTTCTCACTCATAGAAGAATTAAAACTATATTCATTTTTTTGTCAAAAATCTGTCCCTCAGACTTTCAGGCAGGTTTTAAATCATAGATGATATTTAGTGCTAGCTATCACTAAAATAAAACCCTTTATTGTGGTTTGCTTTTGTTTTTCTTATAATTCATAATTAACTGTTTGTGTCACTGTGTTTGTGACAGAGAATTTTGCTTAATTTTAATAGAAAATCTAATTACTTTGAATAAAGTTAAGTATATTTCACTTAATTGAGTCTAGTCGTAAATGTAAATTGCTATGCTCTGGATTACATTGGTATATTTCTACACAAAGTAATAATATGTTGACATGGGGATTTTACATGTTGAAAAAACAAAACAGTGGTGGATTCCTTTGTGCAAATGAAGTAATGCATTGCCAAAAACATCATTTCTTGTGTAAACATTGTTAAATCCCCATAGCAACAACAGTTTTCTTTCTTCAGAAATTGCGGGTGTGCATAGCAATTTCTAGTTACAGCTAGACACAAGTAAACAAAACACTGACCAATTTGGCAAATTATTTCAAGTGAAGTGAATTTTCTATGACAATTAAGCCCAATTCTCTGACACAAACACAGTGACACAAACAGTAGAGTTGATGATCATGTTTGACTTTGGCATTAGAGATAATATTTTGACATATAAATAAATATATTTTTATTACTTTTGTGTGATGTTTGATTTGCACAGTATTTATAAGTTTGCTTGTGTAAGCTTTGTTCACTGACTGCATTCATATCATTCTGTGTCCGTTACAATCACTTCAGAGATAATTAGAACCTTTCTGTTATTACAACAGTTTACCTACTTTTTAAAAAAAAAATTTGGACACTTTCAATCTAATTTAAATTTATCTGAAACTGCCATCATAAACCTTCGCTTTCAAAAACACTGCAGATGTTTCTTAAGTGTGTGTCTTGACTATGTTTTAATTTTCTCCTAAACTATTCAGAGATGTTCTGTGAGTACACCAAGGCACCATTTTTACCCTAATCTTTTTCAGATTTTACAGAGAGGTCATATGACTTCATCTAGAACATATTTTGAACCTACTCTTGAGGTGTCTTATTTTTACACCGAGTCAGAATATTTTAACCTACAAAACTCTAAACAATTCCTTTTTTTTTTTAAATTTATTTTTTTTCTTTTCTTTCTTTTTCTTAATTGTTTCTTACGCTGTTCCTCTGACTGTTCCTGTTTCATTTTCGTTTTGAACTTATTTTGATAATGCTTTCTCATATGCATTTGTTTGTATATGAAGCAACAAGCAGAGAGAGAGAGAGAGAGAGAAATAAAATATACATGTACAGTGATCTTTAAAAAAAGGTTTATAAAGACTGAAGAATCTATATCAACTAAAGCAGTAAACATCATTTCTTGCGTAAATTGTTTACAACTTTCAACAAATACCCTGAGAATGAAATAGACTGGCTGTATACTTTGCCATCAGATTTTTTTATCATGTAAAACCTTTTGATTACAATGTACATCATGTCTGTGAAATGTATCATGGAAAATTCATTTTACCAATGAGTATAGTGAGCTTAGAGTTCGTATTTATTTTGCAACAATTGGGGGAAAAAAAAAAAAAATTAATTAGATTTACAGCTGAAAAAAATATTTTGTGGTATTTAAGTAATTGATAATTTTAATATATTTTGAATTTTAATACTTTGTTATACTTTGTTTCAGGAAACGTCATTCACAGGAACCAAATACACTAACAAAAAATCAACTTCAAACTTACCAGTTAAAACAACAGTGACTCATGTGACAGTTCCCAGGAGCAAACAAGACTCTTCCCATAATTCCACAGTCAATGGTGGTAATGGTGAACTTTCACCTTGGCATGTGACGACCCCAGAAAAGGTGGAAAGAAAGATAACTCTTACAACAGAACTATGAAGAGTTATCATTTTTTATGATTTCTTATATTACCATACATGTACACATTTGCATTTATTATTCATAGAGCTGGTGGGATCAGATTATCTGAATTATATAGTGTCTGGTTCATCTAGGTTTGTTTCCTGGTATACATCAGGATGAATTCATGCTTCTGATGTTGTCTTTTTAAAAGATAGAATTCAAAGAAACTAGCTCAACAGAAGATGCAATAGATGTATGTAGGTAATATGTCACTGGTTTTAAGGATGACAAATATTTGGAGTTTTTACGGTGTTGCAGTTTAATTTGTAGATATGTTTGGAGTTCAACTTCTTAATTAAATGCTGTTCTGGACAATTTAAATTTCATTACATGATTAAGCAGACATTAGAATTGGATTGTGTTTACAGTTTTAAAAAACTTGTATTTTTTTTTTTTTTTTTTTTTTTTTTTTTTTTTTAAATAATATTTCTACAACTCGCAGGTTTTTTGAGAGCAAAAATACCAGAATAAAACAGAGATAGAAAACAGATGCTTTAAAAGCTCAGCTTAGAGACTGTTGTGCAATTATTAAGTAAATAAAGTCTTATTTATCCATGAACCTATAAATAGCATTAGAATGATTAAAATGAAATTGGTCATTCTAATGTGAAAAATAGGGGTGTAAGGTTTGATATTAAAGTAATGTTAATTAATTAAGCTTAATTGGTAATTAGATTTATTTTCTGCTTACAAACATATCACACTAGCACAATATCTACATATCAATTTACTTTCTTATAGTCATGTGACCTGTAGATTTGACCTATGACCTTTAGAATTTACATATTTAGATCATCTCTCTTAATGCATTGAACCTGCTGCTTGAATTTGTCAATTTCAATAAGGGCATTGTCATTCTCGTGTTTTATCTGATGTTATATTTAAACAGCTAAGCCTAAATCACCCAGGGAATAGTAATGAAAACTTATATTACGTTTTGTAAATGTGTTTGAGAAAAATTATAACAAATGGCAAGTTGAGGTAGAAGCTATATGCCTTACATAATGTTTGAAATTGATAAAACAGACAAGATATGAAAGTGACTGGTATTTTATTAAATATTTTGATTTATTAGCTTTTGTTTGAAGAATGTTATTAAAAGTAAAAAATGTCCAAAAATGACATAGATTGTAGTTTTATGTATATAAAGGAATTCTGTAAAATCTACAGTTCACATGACAAATTTTTAGCTTGGTATTTTCTATTTATTCATCATTACAGCTAAGATGTTGTTGGTTAGAATTCAAAATTCTCATGTTGTTTTTATGTGCTTTTATATTTCAGTGCAGTGGCTTGTTATGATATTGTTATTGTCCAAAGTAGGAAACAAATTATAGAAATAGACTATAATTAGTCACATAACATAGAAATAGACTGTATTTTGCACAACATTGATCTTCAAATGCTTCAAATCTAGTCCTAAATAAAGTTTATATAAGCATTTTAGATAATCACCCATGCTTAACTGGATTTTAATATAACTAGAATGTCTTTGACCTTAATGTGCAGTTGTCTCCCTTGAGAAGCTTTTAATGGTATATATTTATGTCTTTGCATACTAATTATATACATTTTATACCCATGTTAAATTTTTTATAAGAATTAAAAAAAAATTTAATTTTATTTGATTTAATTTAAATTTTAAGAATTTTTTTAAAATCCATTAAAATAAAATATGAAAAGTCAAAAACATCTTTGCAATTAAAAAAGTCAGAACTGTTTTTAATATTTACGAGGAAATTTAGTTTTATTGTAGAATTTAATTTGTAATTTTTGGTGGTAACAAATAGTGCCTTGTCGTATCTAACAAAAAATGTCACCAAGAATTGGTTGTTAAATGACATGATTTTGTAACTAGGAAACATGTTCCCATCATCGATTTCTTTAACATGTGAAAATCAAATTATTAAAAGTCACTTCTTATGTGTATGTTATATGCAGTCAAACACCTTGTGTATACATACAATTTATGACTTGTCCAAAAAGATGGTTGAAATTTAAAATTTAATCCTATAATATATCCTGTTAAACATATTTTAAATATATATTTATATTTTGTACACATACATAAGAACTACCAAGTATATATTAATTTTTATAAATTAAAACGGAACATTATTTCATGATTATCATCTGTCATCTAATAAATATTATGCCCTTGGATTTTGATCATGTGACTTCCATTGGTAATCATTTGACAGCAGTCACATGATTTCAGGGTCAGAGGTTGTATTGTTGTTATAGTCATGTGACTTCCAGGTCAAAGGTTGTATTATATGGTAACAGTAATGTGGCATTTAAAATTTGCCTTTCATAATTGTATTCTGTCCATAATATTTGTATATGTGTATAAAATACTTTATATTATATATATATATATATATGTTGTATATTTGATATTGATTAATTAATGCTAACTTATACAGATATATCATGTATGCAATGTTGTATATTGAAGCAAGGGCCATAACTCATATCTTAAAAATCAGCATATCTATGATTATCTTTCTATATATATATATATACCTACATAATAAAATTCAATGGTAATTTTTTATGGAAATTTTAGATAGCTTTTCTCTTTGGAAATTGTTTATGCATTTTATAATTGTTTATAAATTCAATTCTTACAAATGATATATTGACAGAGGATCTTCGCCTTGATATGTGGTCAAAATGATGTAGAAGGTTACAGAGCCAAGTACTAATCAATGAATAAGTTGTAAAGCTCTTTCCTGGTTAAAATGTTGGTCTTTTCACTTGCTAAAAATTTGCAATTTCTCCTTATTTTCCACCATTCAAGAACAAATTAACTTGTGTAAGAGCACTATTTTCATCAATCAGTTAGAAACACTTCCTTGCTTAGAATTTAAAAAAAAAAACACTAAAGAAAATGAAGGAAATTGAGGATGAAATTCAATGAAAAAATTGGATGGATGTTGATTCAAAAACTGTTTTTAATTATGATCCTTAAATTCTACATATTTCAACATAAAGTTATTGTTTTCGGAAAGGAAATATTAAAAATTTCATATTATTTTCAGACAAAGCTTTCATATTGTTTATGATTTATTTAAGGTTACTCCATTTTCCTCAGCCATCTGAGATCTGACCACCTCTATATAAGTTATGTAATGTTGACTTTGTGTGAGACATCATTACTTCACTACAGTCTTACATTCAGCAAAAGAAAAGATAAAATACTTTTCCTATAATGAAAACTAAGTATTTTGGTCAAGATTGTGATTTTTTTGCTATCAATTAGCAATGAAATATTTTTATGGAATTATGATTCACTTGTGCAATATTGATTATTATATGATTTAAAACACACACACACACACTCACACACACACACTTATAAGAAAAGAAAATTGTAAAAATTATTTTTTTAAATGAATTTCACAAATTAAACTGCTTAATTATTGTTGTTTGTGATTAGAATATTGTTGTAACCAGATTTGTACAGGTATAAGTTGTCTTCAAGAGTAAAACATTACAGTTTTGTAATGTGATTTCCAATATTTTTATATGGAACATGAATTAGTTGGTAAAACAAAAATTTCTTGTAAAAATGCTGATATTTGGAGGGCAGTGTGATATTATAATGTTTTTTATTAGAGAACAAACTAATGAAATGTTTTTTTTAGCACTATTGGTATGGGTTGTCATATGGAGCACAGATGGTTCCCCTTTCCATATCTATTTATTATCGAACCTGAGAATATTTTTTGGATATACAATTTTATATTAGCTTTATGCAATTATTGTTGCCTTAGCACTTTTTTTTTCTAAAATTTTAAACTTCTCCATACATTCCCGATTTAGTGAAGGTTGTGAACACACATTTTATGTTATACACGTTTTTAATAACTATTGAATTTTTTGAAGGGACTGGTTTTGTTTGTGTTGTAAGTTTGTTAGGATAATACATGTATCCTGTTTGTGCATGGTTTTTCAGAGGAAGATAATTTTACATTCCCCCCACATCATGTAGTTCTGTTTGGTTGTTACAACATTCTTGTTGAACCATTTCTTATAATAATTCTCTCTCTCTCTCTCTCTCTCTCTCTCATGTCATGGCAGTTACACAGTTATTCCTGTAATAATTTTTTTAGTTTCAGATTTAAAGTAGTTTTATATACAAGTGTCATTTTAAAAGTGTACATGTGTCATACTACATTTTAGTAATGTTTTTATTATTATTATTATTATCTTAATACTAGATTCTAAATTTGTTACTTTTAATTGAAAAAAAAAAACTTTTGGTAGAGGTGATAGTTAAATTTGAGCATGGTCTTTTTAATAAATACCATTTTAAAAGTGTTTAAATCATTGCAATTTATGCAGACAATTTGCATTTAAAAAAAAAACCCCTTTAGCAGTATATATGCCATCACAACAGTGTGATGAATAATCGTATATTACTAAAGACATGTAACATGATATAGCTAGAAAACGGATTTTTCAGATATTTTATTATATTTTATTAGATTTTAACGAAAAACAATTTACAAATGTAATAAAACTGATATAAGACACATTTTAAAAGAGATTTGTTAGTGAATTCTGTAAATCCCTGTATACTTGATGGTATGATCCAATTAGTAAAAAAAAAAAAAGAGGGCAAAACCATATACATGAATGTAAAAGGGGTGACCAGGGTAAATTTACTCATGAAATTCTAACGAGAAGTCTTAAATGACATAGTATGCATATTGGTGCATTGGTGGAAGATATTAATTTGAATGTAAATGAAGTTGTGAAAAAAGTAGAAAAAAATTAAAATTCAAATACAATAGCATTCGAAATGTTTAAAATATTAATATAAATCTCTCCTTACTAAAATAAAAAATCTTTTAATGACATATTTTGGCAGTCTGTGTTTTAGCAAGCACATGTCTTGATTTTTTGGACATTTTCAAGAACATTATTACATATATATAAAACCACTTTTAATACAGCATAGAATATATATCAGTTAGGTAGATGAAAAAATTGAAACAAATTGGAAATTCCAGACTGTTTCCATGTCCTTAATCATTCATTATAATAAAGATGATGAATTGGTTTGAAAAAATGGTGAAAAAGGTCCAAAGAATATATACATCACTTCATTCCAGTATTAAACAGATTTCAAATAATTTTGAAAAAAAAAAAAAGAAAATAACATTTTTTAAAAATTGTGTCTTTAGAAAAATCAATTTGACTTTTTTATGTTCAAAACATTATATATGGTGCTACTGTAATCAAGAAATAATTGATTTAATAAATTCTTGTATATATGAAATATGTACAGTATGGTGTTGCTAGGAAGAGTAGATCTATTGCTATGAGTTAAAATTGTAAGTGATTCCTAAAATTGATTGTTTATTAAATCAGCATAACAGATAACTGTGTATACAGTTTGGTCGTTACAAAAATTACTTAATTAGTAAATTTTTTCCAGTTCTTAAACCTGCATTATTTGAAAAGATATTCTTTTTTTTTTAAAAGATATTAATTGGTTCCCTGAAAATAGGTTTTCAGATAGACACAATTCTGTTTGAAAAAAAAGAAATAAGAATCTTTTGTTGTTTTTTTTTTTCGTTTTTTTTTTTTTAAAGTCTTGAACTTATTGATGCCCCCGTGTCAAAGTGAAGGCTCAAATGTTAGATAGATTCCACACTGGTTTTATATCAATTTCTGCCACTTACAATAAAAATGAGCTATTATGTTTAGATAGATGCGACCAGAAAATGATTCCTCACCAGGCATTTCATCAATTTCTGCTACTTCCAATAGAGAGGTATACCACATTTTGATTGGCCGGAAAGTGATTCCTCACGGCAATACATCAATTCATTTTGCTTCCAATATAGTGGAATACTACTACTTGATACAAGTGAAATAATTATATCTTGAATTTAAAACCCTCTTACTTACCAAGAGTTCAAAACAAAGGTCAGTCTACCAGCCAAAAAACCTATAATTTTTCATTTGAGCATGTAATTTAAAAAAAATGTTTTATATTTTTTTTGAAAGAATATGCTGAAATTCAAGTTCCAGGCTGATAAAATTTTCAGCCTAATCTGGAACACTGATTGATTTTTTTTGTCTCAATACAATAATTTAAATTATACATATTCTCAGAGAAATACACAACTTTGTTGTACATTGTTGTTTTTGATGTTGTGAATTTTTAACAATGTTTTAGTGTTGTAATATGCTTTTAGACTTGACTTGTTTTTCTGTTGTTTTTATTGGCAAATTTTAACTCGGTGTAATCAAATGAAGTACAATATTGGTGTTTTTGAACGATTTAAGTGTTTTTAACTTTTTTAAAAAAAATTTTTCTAGAATTATTTGTTGATTTTGTTAAGGTTACCATATATACTGTAGATATTAACACATTAGTTACATAATTTATGTTTCTCTTTTTTTAACTGACCATTCTTGTTAAAATGTTGAGTCATACATATAACAAGTACTGTATTACATTTATAAGGAGAACTATTTCCTGGGGATAAATTTTTGCGACTTTTTGTTGGGGACAAACCTGTATTACAATATTCAAGGAAAAAAATACTACTATCGGGCCGGAGTTTCACAATCTCATCCTCAATTAAGTGTACACTCAACTCAAATTATAGAATATTTCAATGTCAAATTTTAAGACATTTCAGAGTGAAAATTGAATATCTTATGTTATATTTAAATTGTTAGTGTAGGTTTCTTGAACAAAACAAAACATTGTCTCATAAAACTTAATTTTTTTTTAAAAAAATATTGATAAGAGAAAAATAGGAAAATTTAAGTTGAGTGTACGCTCGATTGAGTGAATGATTGTAAAACTGGGGCGAGAAGTTTGGGCATTTCTTTTGGTTTAATTTGTAATAAAATGCAAACTCAAAATTTTTTCCATGAATAGTTTTACTTATAAATGTTGTAACTAGTTTGTTCTGTTGTAAGGTCACCCATTCAATCGTACATCAGTGAACTTTTTTTTATAATTTATAAACATTTATTTCTCTTCAAAGCTTTTTGAATTTCTGCTTAGGCAAATTTAAAAGGATTGGAGAGAAGTGAATAATACATGTTATTATTTTTTTAATTGGATTTCTACAAAATAAAGCACAGACATTTAACTTTATTTATCACCTGATCAGTGTTAACAAAATTAGCCATGGATTTTTTAGTCACTTCGGTTTTATTTTAGTGTCAATACTCTCATTTCTAAGTTTTGTGTTTCAGTTGTTATGGTAACAAGAGGGATAATTTTGGTTTATAAGGGAACATAATTATTGGACATTCAGTGTAGATCATTAAAATGGTGTTAAAGATACAGTTATTCTTGGACAAAAATGCTTTATTATATTAATTTTGAATTATATTTATGATAATACAAAAGTGTCGCCATAGTGCCCTTAAGTTCATATATACTTATTTTACTTATGAGCACGTGATCACTCATTCCATGCTACTTTAATAAATCTATGCCATTTTGATAACATGCTGTTAGTTGTATTTATTATTTTTTCTTTTCGATACTATACCACTTTGGTAGCTCAGTTGGTAGAACTGGTAGTTGGTAGTTTGAACCCCAACCGGGTCTGACCAAGACTTGAAAATTAGTAGTGACTGTTTTTTGGACAAGCACTTGGCATTTAGAAATGAAAGTCATGGGGTCCTTCGAAGGAGACCTTAAAATCGATGCCCTGTATAACAGCAGACATGGCATGCTAAAGAACCCTGCCTACTCATTGCTCTAAGCGCACTGCAAAAGTTAAAATTTCTGCCACTTCACTTATAGCTGGTGACATCTCGATATAAGTGAAATATTCTTCACTGGGACGAAAAATCCCATTAAATCAAATCAATTTTTACGTAGGAAAGTCGAAGACTTTTCTAGTTATGTCGTTGTTGGTAACTAAGGCACCGTAACTATGTCAGTTTTCTTGAGCACTACTGTATACTTGCGTACGAAAGAAGTAGACCTGTACAGCACAGCACAATCTGGGTGTTACAAATGCATTTCTGGTTTTATTTAATTCAATTTTGAATCACACATTTTAGAGAAGAAAAGAAAGTAACACGGACAAAAAATAAAGAATAAATGAATAAATAAAACCGCTTACCCTACACACAGAGTTGCGGAGTAATTCGCTTTTTTCCGGGGTGGAAATTTGCATATTAACTGTATTGAAAACATGTATGAATAGATAAACACACAACAATGACTCTGTAAATGAAAATATATAGAGAATCTCTATGAAAACAAAAATCAAAAATATTTATTAAAGAATAAAAAAGAAGGTCATAAATGAAATATAGAGGGTATAGTTCGCGTTGCAGAAATAGGTCACGTTCCGTATGCCATTTTCGGGAAAACTTCTTCTTGTCTGTGTAAATTCTTCCAATTTTGGAACACCGTCATAAGTTGACTTAACTGTTTATGGTAACTAGACTTACCCATGTATATAACCAAATTAGCAATAACAGCAATACCGACGTGTGTCGGCTTGGAAATTAAATGATTCATTTTCTGGAATCCTTGACCAGAGGGATTCGTCATTTTTTCTCATCCAATGAAATTATTTGAAAACGTCACTTCCTAATTTCATCAGAAAAAATGTGTTCGATGTTGAAATGGTGTACCGACAGGAGTTGTCATGCACGATTTTCTCAGCAATGTACATTAATTTTAATCAACTCTCACTTCCATACAGAATAAAAGCACTTTATTTTCAGGTACGATTTTTATTGGGTTTACATAAAAACGTAAATACATGTGTAGATCATTTGTACGTTACAGCACCGGTCTTTGAGCACAGGGGCTTGGTTTCAGGATTTCGGTATTTTCGTCCCTTGTGTTTTTTAATGTTATATATTTCGTAATTTTTTGAAGTTTGTTAAAAATGGATTTCAGGCAAAGTTATCGATATGTATGAACTAGTACCAACCTCGTATGTAATAAAAACACCAATAAATAATCTTTAAACAAAATTACCGAAATCCTGACACCAAGCCCCTGTGGTCTTGAGTAACGATGTACAGAGCGATCCATCGCGCCAAAACACATCAAAACAACAACAAACAACGATGTTTGCTCTTGGTTCTATTCAATCTTTATTAAAAAGCACTCTGTATCATATGCCCCACCTGAATTCCAGGACGCGGAATTATAGACAAAGAATTGCCGTCCGAAAAAGAGGAAATTTAAAAAATACTAGTATTAAAATTTCAAAGAGAGGATGTCCGAAAGCATTGAAGGACAGGAATTTTGGGTATTTTAGGAAAAGACCCCTGAGGGTTAATTTGGAATAATGACTTAGACTGTCGAGATTCAGTCAAAGTTTTTATTTACTTTCTACAGAGGTGTTAAAAATCAATCGATCTTTATTTTTTATTTTAGAATTTCAATATCCCTTTTAGAGATAGAAGAAGCAAAAATTTCACATTATTTACACAGAAATCCATCTTGACAATACGAGAAATACAGACATTTTCATAATTTGATGCCCGAAATTTGCACTAATCTGACATGCTACAAGTGCTACAAAATCATAATCTTCTGATTATCTTTCAGACAGCGTCTGACTTTAGATTTCACTTATTATAGTTGCCTTCGCTGTTTTTTGTCCGAGTTTTGGGCCAACTTTCACTCCTTTTCTATTTTTTCCTGAATCTGGATAGGACTTTCATTTTCTGACTCACGGCAGTAGAAGTACTGGTTTTACTAAAAAAAAAATCCTATTATTGTTTGGAAACTTCTTGATGTCTTTCTTTTTCAGTCGTTTTATATAATATTTACCGTTTTGTGGTTTTTTGCTCACCTGAGCTGAAAGCTCTGATGAGCTATTGAGATCCATCTTCATCTGTCGTCCATCGTGCATCGTGTGTAAACTTTCTACATTTTAATCTTCTCTAATACCACTAAGCCAAATTCATTGAAACATTGATACCATCATGCCTTGTTGGAGGCCTTTCAGATTTCCACAAATGAAGGAGTTATGTCCCCTTGGGGCCCCATAAAGGGGGAAATAGTGAAAATCTTCTCCTGAGAATGTACAAGAGGTATACCTTAGGTATTTTATATATATTATTCTCAGATCATCTAGTTATAGATTTGCACAAATGGTAGTATTGGGGCTCAAAACAGGAAAATGACAAGGCAGTTAGTGGGGAAATTGCTTTAAATAATATATTTGTAAATATATCTTAAAAACTATTAACTTTTTGTACACAGACATATATATTGGAATATTGTAGGTATTGATATAACAATCTTTTTGATATATTGTTCAAGGTCATTGGTTCAAAGGTCAAGGTCATAGCTGTATAACACAGCTTATATTGCTAAGTATCTAAAAAAAACTTTTAACTTTTTTATACGGATGTTTCTTAAAATATTGTAGGTATTGGAATGACGATCATTATGATATATGGTTTAAGGTCAAAGGCTCAGAGGTCAAGGTCATAGCCACAGAAAATGGCTTAAATTATGAATTATCTTGAAAACTATTAAATTTTTATATAGGCATGTATATTAGAATATTGTATGTATTGATATGATGATGATTTTAATTTATGGTTCAAGGTCATTGGTTCAAAGGTCAAGGTCATAGCAATATAAGATTGCTTAAATTGTTAATTATCTTGAAAACTATTAGCTTTTTGTATAGGCATGTATATTAGAATATTGTAGGTATTGATATAACAGCTATTTTGATATATGATTCAAGTTCATAGGTCAGGGTCATAACTGTATAAAGCTTAGATTGTTAATTATCTTGAAAGCTATTACTTTTTTGAATAGGCATGTACATGAATATTGTAGGTATTGATATGATGATCATTTCGATATATGGTTCAAGGCCAAAGGTCAAAGTCCTCTCATGCACTCTCTTATTTTTTATCTTATCAGAGGTGTCTTTTGCATCAATCAGTCATCAGAAACTACAGAAGCCATTTTCCCTTTTTGCTGTAATGGTCATTATTGATTGAATGTTGCTGAAGATGTCACTTTGGAATCTGCATCAAGCAAGATTCATCCAAACATATTTCATTTAAATTGGCAAATTGGTTTCCGAGTGTAGTGGAGTAATGATATTTTATGCACCAGTCAAGACCCTTTCACATACCCAGGTAGTCAGTTCTTAGATGGAGGAGGAAACCAAAGTGCCCCCAGAAAACCATTGACATTTGCCAAGCAAACTGACAAACTTTCTCGCACTATTATCTGCCCAAGCAGCATTTGAATCTAGGCACTAAGAGGCAATGTGCCCTGTAAGATTACCCTTAAGACCACTTGGTCACCATGACCCCAGAGGTTCCAGGGGATAAGAGAAGAAAAATAGCATATTTTTTAAAAGATGATATAAGTAATTTAAAGCATTATGTCTTTTCATGTCATTGACACCATGACATTTAAGTGACAGAATCTTGACAGGAATGTAGAGCACCATTCCTCCTCTCTTCTCGACTAAGAATTGATATCCACCCGGTTACCAGGCTTTCATGTCTACCTTCCTACG
Source organism: Tegillarca granosa (assembly GCA_029721355.1). Lineage (NCBI taxonomy): Eukaryota > Metazoa > Mollusca > Bivalvia > Arcoida > Arcidae > Tegillarca > Tegillarca granosa. The sequence continues at coordinate 632,351 of CM056608.1, forward strand.
TTCAGCACAGTCTGTGCTTTGATTTTATATACTGTATTGTAGTATAAACGCAAATGTATGAATATGTTTCTGATAAGACAAAAATAAATTATGATTATAAATCATGTTTACAAACAGACGGACAGTTACTTAGTAGCTTTTTGGCTCAGCCAAAGGCTCAGATGAGCTGTTGCCATGGAAAAATGTCAGTTGTCCATCATTGGTCATATAATTTTTTTTTATATTCATATGATAGAGTAACATAGCAGTGACGTCATTTGGCTCGAACCCTTTCAAGTTTGCAAATCAGGTTTACCTTGACTTTCATTTAGGGTCATGATGATCTTAAATATATGATGTAATATATTTAATGTCTGTTTTTCATACACCTAGAAGCTTTAGTGTTTATGAAGCTGGTTGACCTTGACCTTCTTTCGGGAATTGAAAGAATCATCGAAACGCCCATCAAAGACGGTTTATCCACACCACTGGATCTCGTTTTATCAGTATTTTCATTGTTTATCAATGATTTTAAAATTAATTACATGTACCTCTATATGTATTTGTCCTGTCCTTTTTTCGTTTGTATGTTGTATAAGGTCCTGATTGCTCAGTGGTAGTGTGTCTGCCTTTGAGCGGTAGGTTACGGGTTCGAATCCTGGACGGATTATAAATAATACTTTAAATGTCGCTGGATTGTGACCATACATATTTGACAATTTAAAAACTTCACTGTGCAAATTCAAATTTCTAAACTTATTTTATTGCATAGCAAAATGCAGACAAAGAATATGTGAAAAATATTACACAAACAACATTGCACACATAACAGCTGTAAAACAGTTCAAGCAGAAGGATTTATTCCATTATAATTTTCATAAACTAACATTGTTAAGACCATGTCAAATGAATTTGTAGTTCGTCGGACCCGCCCTCCTTTAAAATAGAGAATTAAAATAAAATTTATTTCATTTTCAAATCGTTTTCCGACTGTCAAAATTTCCGGCAAAATCCCGCATCAATTTTAGCTCACCTGGCCAAAGGCCATGGTGAGCTCTTGTCATTACTTGGCGTCCGTCGTTGTCCGTCGTCCGTCCGTAAACTTTTCACATTTTGACTATCTCCTCTGAAACCATTGGACCAATTTGAGCCAAACTTTACAGGAATGATGCATGGATGGTCCTTTACTAAGATTGCCGAAATTTTTATGATCCGTCAAAAAACATGGCCGCAAGTGCAGGACATAGTTTAACATTGGACCCTATGGGAAAAAGCAAATATTGGCTATCTCGTCTGAAGCTACTGTAGCAGATTGAACCAAATGTTACAGGAATGATGTATGAAAGGTACTTTCCATAGATTGTCGATTTTTTTTTTTTTTTTTTTTTTTAATCTGCCAAAAAACTTGGACACCAGCATAGGACATAGTTTAACATTGGACCCTATGGGATAAGCATATTTTGACTATCTCCGCTGAAGCTACTGGTTTAAATCAAACCAAACTTTACAGGAATGATTTAAACATCTTCTACTAAGATTACCTGGCCCAGGTGAGTGATACAAGCTCAGCCTTCTGAGCCTCTAGTTTTGTTTCCATTCAGTGTAAATTTAACAATATCAGAGCAATATTTGTCCAGTGTTTTACTATTAAACAGCTCTTGGTTGATATATTATTTGCTATACTGAATGGGAGTTAGCCAGAACAGTATATTCTTTGCTTTTATCAATTATATTTTAAACTTCTTTGCCTTTTCCTGCAATAATTATCTTTTTGTGCACTATTTTTACTCGCTCGCCCGGTTCAAAATTTGTTCGCCTGAAGAAAATGTGTTTAAGAAAAAAAAAAAAACTACATTTAATTTTCAATCGCTCGCTCGCTTTTTTCCAAAAAAAAATCCATAGAAATAAAAATTAATTTGGTGTGGCCTTACAACGTCTGTTTACTTTTGAATAATAGACAGATATAAAGTATTCGAATGTTATAAAAAAATATAGCTGAGTACAAACATTTTTCTTTCTTTAGCTAAAGCTTTACATCCTAAAATATAACCGTTTCGGTGGTTCAGTGGTAGACCCCACGCATTGAGAGCGGGAGGTCGTGGGTTTGAACCCCGGTGGAGTCATATATAAGATTTGAGATATTGCTTCCTCATCTAGCGCACGGCATTAGGGGGATTGAGTCTTGACACGTACAGACTCGATGAGCCAGCTGTTTACTAAAGAGTCGTCCTAATTGTGCGCCAACCAAACTAAACTATAAACAAGCATGTACATGATATTGTTCTTCGATTTATCCATAGAGATAAATAGCCTTGCTAACGTCGCGAATAGCTAAATCAGTAATGCATTGATAATTTACATGGTATATTATTTCAACGTTCAGTTTCATTTGAGTGAGTGAGTGAGTGATGAGTGAGTGAGTGAGTGAGTGAGCAAGTGTGTGAGTGAGTGAGTGAGTGAGTGAGTGAGTGAGTGAATGAGTGAATGAGTGAGTGAGTGAGTGGTGAGTGAGTGAGTGAGTGAGTGGTGAGTGAGTGAGTGAGTGAGTGAGTGAGTGAGAGGGTGAGTGAGTGAGTGAGTGAGTGAGTGAGTGAGTGAATGAGTGAGTGAATGAGTGAGTGAGTTAGTGAGTGAGTGAGTGAATGAGTGAGTGAATGAGTGAGTGAGTGAGTGAGTGAGTGAATGAGTGAATTATTGTTTTGAGCCGCATCAGCAATTTTGCAGCTATTTGCGGCTAGAAAAATGTAAAAGATACAATAGTATCAATAAAAATCTAAATAAATGTAAATCTATTTGTATAATAAAATAATTACCGAAAAGTAAACTAATAACAACCAGTAATATCACAGACAAATTATATATAAAACACTGGAAAATAAATAGTAAAACAATTAAATTTTACCAAATAAGTTCGTTTCCCGAAGGAAGTTTAAAATTTTATGTCCATGGACATTACTAAAAAGATCTTGCATCGATGATGCTGAATAACAGTTTCAATTGACAACTTATCATTATTACTTCTCAATTTTCATAGAGTTTCAATATTATTACAAGAAACTTGAATTCAGAAGTTTAATTTAACAGGTTTTGTACTTTGAAATTAAAAATTTTGTAAATAAAATTATAAGGAATGCCTTTAGATTCATTACAACAGAATGCCTTTTTTTTTTTTTTTTTTTTTTTTTTTTTTTTTTTTTTTTTTTGAAAATAGAAACATGTATTTACATAATTTTTGGTACATATGTAGCAGACGAGGTGACAAGGTAGCGCAGACGGTAGAGCGTCCCGCTAGTTTTGGGAAGGTCTCGTGTTTGAGTCCCGGTTTGGTCGCTGCATTTTCCATTTCCTGTTACATTTGGGGCTCGTCCGACTGTGAAAGTGACCGACCAACAGGTTGATTCCAGGTAGTTTCGATTCAAAGTAGTTGGATCGAAAAAAGGGAGGAATATAGCGGACCGGGCTTGATAGGTGGCCGGGTAGCTCAGTCGGTAGAGCGTCCCGCTAGTATTGGGAAGGTCCCGGGTTCGAGTACCGATTTGGCCACTGCATTTTTTTCCCTTTTCTGTTACACATACTTGTCTAGTCTAGTATAACCCATATTACACAATCTAGACTAATATCTTAATATATTTGACCATTATTTGATAGATATATTTTTATTTACAATAGTCCCTGTGGGCAAAACAAATTAAAGACGGCTCGATAAATAGTTAAAGCGTAAGAATTAGGCCGATCCAACAACCTATCCTTACCCTAATTACAGGCCTCATACTTGGTCATGTGACTTTTACCTGTTCATTCAGGTGTTTACGATCGAAAGCCGTGCTAATTTAATGTATATTATATAGGCCGCTAAATTACCTGACACAGATTAAACACCAATCGGTGTACTGTACACAAAACAAACGTGAAATCCATAGCAACAGGTTTTTAAAAAACACATTTTTCAACTTTGGATATGGAGTATTTGAAATTTTGGAGTGATCCTAGACTTACGGCCAAATTTCAGAATTTTTGTGGAATACATCTCAGGAAATTGGATCACGTCTCCGGACGGGTAGAGAAGAATCCAGATATTGTACAAAATCAACAAAATTTGGATAATTTTCAACAAAAAAGGTTAAATAATAATTCGATAATTAACAGCTTTCATGATTCGGATTTAACGATAATTAGAAAACGGGATGTTGCTGATACAGGTTGTGATTCAAATACCATAGTAACGAGGGACGCTCAACAATCAACCCATCTGGAATTTATGATAAATTACCGCTTTTTGTATTATTTATTTTCATTTTCGTCTTCTCTGGGAAACGAGGTATTTTATTTAATATTCTACCCGTATTGCGTTTGGAATTTGGACAGTCTGGTAGGCCGTGATACATGTTTTGTATGGTGCTTGTGCATGTATTTAGGCCAAGCAACAAAAGATTATCTTCTCTGGCCCCGCCCAGCCAGTCCACCTGTTGTCCGGTTAGAAAATGAATTTTTACAAGAATCATCAATGCCGTCCACCCATGCCATGTCAGCCACCGCAATACCCTTCATGTTGGCTTACCTGACGCTCGCTAGATATCAGGTATGTACATATTTTATCCTCATCTTCACCGGTCAAACTATTTTTACTACTATCATAGTATTCTTAAAAATGATAGTAACACAGACAAACAATGATATGGGGTTCTGTATGGGAAAAGCGATTTAATGTTATACACATAATTGAAAATGTTTACCCCCAAAAAATGCCATCATCAGTGTTTAAGTTATTTGTTTATCTGCAAACATATTATGTCATATATTTTGGAAAGACCTATTTGTACTATATAAAAAAATTAATTTCGAGTGAAATGGTAAAAATGAAGAAACAAGCCATTGAGAGCTTTTCTGTGGAAAAAAAAAATTCAAAAATTCTACGTAGTCTTTAGTGTGTAGGGGTATAACATACGTGTCTTACCAGAAGTCCATGAATTACTAATTAAGTAATTCATGGACTTCTGGTCTTACCTATATTTCGACCCCAACAAGACCTTCATGATTCTGATCCTGTAAAAAATCACAATTTAAAATGATAATTACTAATTTTTAATGCCAGCTAATTTTCTTGAGCTATATGCTTTCGTGTTAATCTTAATGACAGATAAAAAAATAATTAACGACAAATCAATATTCCTTGCTTACATCTTACATACAGTTTGATCAAACAACGTTATCAAACGTTTTAGATAAAAGTGCTTTTTGATAAGAAATAAACGAAAAATTTATCATATTAGACTAAATATTCTAAACTTGAAATTTGCAAAAAGCTTAAAAGCAATGTTATATTTAATTACCATGGTAGTTATACATTATGTCATGTGCAGATTTTGAAATTTTATGAAATAATACATTCAAAAGTAGCACATGACAATTTATAATAATTTATAGTCATGTAATTCTGTATGGACGAAATCGACATATAACAATAAAGGCGATGAGTTCCTGTTGAATGACCTTGTAAGTTAATTGTTTCCTTGTGTGACTGACAGGTACTCGATTTCATTTAGAGCTGTTAAGATAACTTTTGAGCATAGTAAGCTTTCATGAGTACTCAAAACTTGTTACGTCATTTATCGCTAGAGGATTGGGTATTTGTGTACTAGTATTTAAATGCAATATAATACCCGGATTGACATATGATATTATATATAATACCATTGGAATTTAAATAGGCTGTTGGTGTATTAAAATGTTAAATCGTACCTTTATATACATACCTGTTTTATGCTGTTTTTTTTTTAAATTTCATATCAAAATATTTCATTCAAAAACATGTCGGGTACTGTATTAAAACATTATTTTTAAAAAAATTCAACAACGTCATGCAACGTTACAAATTAAACAGATAGCACATATCAATTACCACAGATATTTAAAATAAATAAATAAATAAATAAGCCTCTCTTCGTTGTTGATAAAAATATCTATTGGTTATTCATTAAAATATGAGGGAAAAAACAAGGTATAAAATTAAATTAGAAATAGACTTAGATAATTGAAAATAATGTTCAGTATTTTCCGCAGGAAAGGTCCAGGTTTAATACCTAACTTGGACAGTTCAAAATTTCAGCCGGAATTTGTTAGTTCGCTAGCCGAAAATCGCTGATTTTATCTGAATCAGGTTTTTCCCATCAATTATGATCTGATTGTCTCGATATTAGTAAAAGTATCTGGACTAGGGCACAAGACTTATCACTCCACTTCAATCCACACCTGTAAAAATATCTGGACTAGGGCACAAGACTTATCACTCCACTTCAATCCACACCTGTAAAAGTATCTGGACTAGGACTCAAGACTTATCACTCCACTTCAATCCACACCTGTAAAAGTATCTGGACTAGGGCACAAGACTTATCACTCCACTTCAATCCACACCTGTAAAAGTATCTGGACTAGGGCACAAGACTTATCACTCCACTTCAATCCACACCTGTAAAAATATCTGGACTAGGGCACAAGACTTATCACTCCACTTCAATCCACACCTGTAAAAGTATCTGGACTAGGGCACAAGACTTATCACTCCACTTCAATCCACACCTGTAAAAGTATCTGGACTAGGGCACAAGACTTATCACTCCACTTCAATCCACACCTGTAAAAGTATCTGGACTAGGGCACAAGACTTATCACTCCACTCCAATCCACACCTGTAAAAGTATCTGGACTAGGACTCAAGACTTATCACTCCACTTCAATCCACACCTGTAAAAGTATCTGGACTAGGGCACAAGACTTATCACTCCACTTCAATCCACACCTGTTTGCTGCAGAGCGATTGTACCTTGTTACAATAACACTGTACCACACACTGCACCAAACACCTCACCTTGTAATTAGCACGCCAGCCATTATTGTCTACATAATATCACTTTAGACAAAAATACTTGATAACAATCTAGAAATAAAAAATTATTGCCAAGAGGAATTGAAAGTGTGATTAACATATGGTCACTTACGTAATAAAATGAAGCGTGTTTCGATCGATTGATTTGTCTTTCACAAAAGTAATTTTCCGCTATCCCAGAACATATGGTTATGTGAAATGCTTTAAAGATGGAGAAAGAGGTCCATGTTTTGCAAAGAAAAGCACATATTTTCAATGACAATATTTAATATATATATATATATATATATATATATATATATATATATATATATATATATATATATATATATATATATATATATATATATATATATGCCTTTTGGGAGGGCAGCATGATAATCGTCAGATAGATAGGGGGCTCTTACAGAGTCTACAGCGTATAGAGAAGGCTTTGCATTGCGTAAATTGGGTGCCTTTTTATGTGTCATAGTAGCAAAAAATCAACATTAAACAAACAGAAAAATAAAATAATAAAAAAATCAATATATTAGATAACAGGCCTGTCGCAGAACCGGGTACCTGCTTAGGCTAACATAAATATGGAGGACAGTGTTTCAAAATAAACAGATGTCATACCTTTCTGTCACTGCTATAATCTAACAGTGGATACTAGGCCTTGCCATTTAACCAAATAGTCATTTATGTATTTTTGTTTTAATTAAATGAAATTTTTAAAAAATTCACATGACGCAAATTTAAGATCGCGTCCGTAACTGCTAAAACATGACGTGGACCTTAATTGGTAAATGGTCCTGCTTCAAAATATAACTGCAACCAGATCCCCTCTCCCCCCCCTCTCTCTCTCTCTCTCTCTCTCTCTCTCTCTCTCTCTCTCTCTCTCTCTCTCTCTCTCTCTCTCTCTCTCGGATTGGATCTTTACTGCTTACACTGTTTAGATTGCGACATCTTTTGCGTTTCTTCTCGGTTTCCTCCACCATCCTATAACTGACCGCCTCGATATAAGTGAAATATAGTTTTGACTGGGCGTAAAATAATTCCAATCACATTTATTTGGTATTACATTGTATATTACATTGTATATTACATTGTAAACGTTAAAAAATTTTATTGGTGATTAATTTAGTTGTATATTTACAGTTTCCCGCCATTGTTGCTTGGACCGTAGCTGTTTGTTGGTGTTTACTGGTGTGTCTTAGCCGGTTATACCTCGGTGTTCATTCTGTTCTGGTAAGTCAGTTATATCATATTGTCGGTGTTTATTTGTCTGCCCTACCCGACAGTCGGCTATGTCCCGGTGTTTATTGGTCTGCCTTACGGTTTTCCAAGAGTCGGCTATACTCCAGTTTTTATTTGTCTGACTTACCCGACAGTCGGTTATACCCCGGTGTTTATTAGTCTGCGCTATCCGATAGTCGGCCATACCTCGGCGTTTATTGGTCTGTGTTATCCGATAGTCGGCCATACCTCGGCGTTTATTGGTCTGTGTTAACCGGTAGTCGGCTATACCAAGTGTTTATTGGTCCGAGTTACCCGATAGTCGACTATACCCCGGTGTTTATTGGTCTCGGTTACCCGATAGTCGACTATACCTGGTGTTTATTGGTCTGGGTTACCCGATAGTCGGCTATACCCCAGTGTTTGTTGGTCTGTCTTACCCGGTAGTCGGCTATACCCGGTGTTTATTGGTCTGGGTTACTCGATAGTCGGCTATACCCCAGTGTTTATTGGTCTGCCTTACCCGGTAGTCGGCTATACCCGGTGTTTATTGGTCTGGGTTACCCGATAGTCGGCTATACCCGGTGTTTATTGGTCTGAGTTACCCGATAGTCGGCTATACCCAGTGTTTATTGGTCTGAGTTACCCGATTGTCGGCTTTACCCGGTATTTATTGGTCTGGGTTACTCGATAGTCGGCTATACCCCGCTGTTAATTAGTCTGCGTTACCCAATAGTCGGCTATACCCCGGTGTTTATTGGTCTGCGTTACCCGATAGTCGGCTATACCTCGGCGTTTATTTGTCTGCGTTACCTGATAGTCGGCTATACCTCGGCGTTTTTATTGGTCTGCGTTACCCGACAGTCGGCTTTACCCCGGCGTTAATGATATTCGCCAGTGTTTATTAGACTGCCTTTCCCGATAATCGGCTATACCCTGGTGTTTATTAGTCTGCTTTACCCGATAGTCGGCTATACCACGGTGTTTATTAGTCTGCTTTACCCGATAGTCGGATAAACCCCGGTGTTTATAAGTCTGCTATACCCGATAGCCGGATAAACCCTGGTGTTTATTAGTCTGCTTTACCCGATAGTCGGCTATATCTCGGCGTTTAATGATCTGGGTTACCCGATAGTCGACTATACCCGGTGTTTATTGGTCTGAGTTACCCGATACTCGGCTATTCTCCGGTGTTTATTGGTTTGAGTTACCCGGTAGTCGGCTATACCCAGTGTTTATTGGTCTGAATTTCCCGATTGTCGGCTATACCCGGTGTTTATTGGTCTCGGTTACTCGATAGTAGGCTATGCCCCGGTGTTTATAAGTCTGTGTTACCCGATAGTCGGCTATACCCCAGTGTTTATTGGTCTGCTTTACCCGGTAGTCGGCTATACCCGGTGGTTTTTTTTTTTTTGGTCTGGGTTACACGGAAGTCGACTATACCCGGTGTTTATTGGTCTGAGTTACCCGATAGTCGGCTATACCCAGTGTTTATTGGTCTGAGTTACCCGATTGTCGGCTTTATCCGGTATTTATTGGTCTGCGTTACTCGATAGTCGGCTATACCCCGCTGTTAATTAGTCTGCGTTACCCGATAGTCGGCTATACCCCGGTGTTCATTGGTCTGCGTTACCCGATAGTCGGCTATACCTCGGCGTTTATTCGTCTGCGTTACCTGATAGTCGGCTATACCTCGGCGTTTATTGGTCTGCGTTACCCGACAGTCGGCTTTACCCCGGCGTTTATGATATTCGCCAGTGTTAATTAGACTGCCTTTCCCGATAATCGGCTATACCCTGGTGTTTATTAGTCTGCTTTACCCGATAGTCGGATAAACCCCGGTGTTTATTAGTCTGCTTTACCCGATAGTCGGATAAACCCCGGTGTTTATTAGTCTGCTTTACCCGATAGTCGGCTATATCTCGGCGTTTAATGATCTGGGTTACCCGATAGTCGACTATACCCGGTGTTTATTGGTCTGAGTTACCCGATAGTCGACTATTCTCCGGTGTTTATTGGTCTGCCTTACCCGGTAGTTGGCTATACCCAGTGTTTATTGGTCTGAATTTCCCGATTGTCGGCTATACCCGGTGTTTATTGGTCTCGGTTACTCGATAGTCGGCTATACCCCGGTGTTAATTAGTCTGTGTTACCCGATAGTCGGCTATACCCCAGTGTTTATTGGTCTGCTTTACCCGGTAGTCGGCTATACCCGGTGTTTATTGGTGGGTTACACGAAAGTCGACTTTACCGGTGTTTATTGGTCTGAGTTACCCGATAGTCGGCTAAACCCAGTGTTTATTGGTCTGAGTTACCCGATTGTCGGCTATATCCGGTATTAATTGGTCTGGGTTACTCGATAGTCGGCTATACCCCAGTGTTCATTGGTCTGCGTTACCCGATAGTCAGCTATACCTCGGCGTTTATTTCTCTGCGTTACCTGATAGTCGGCTATACCTCGGCGTTTATTGGTCTGCGTTACCCGACAGTCGGCTATAACACGGCGTTTATGATATTCGCCAGTGTTAATAAGACTGCCTTTCCCGATAATCGGCTATACCCTGGTGTTTATTAGTCTGCTTTACCCGATAGTCGGATAAACCCCGGTGTTTATTAGTCTGCTTTACCCGATAGTCGGCTATATCTCGGCGTTTAATGATCTGGGTTACCCGATAGTCGACTATACCCGGTGTTTATTGGTCTGAGTTACCCGATAGTCGGCTATTCTTCGGTGTTTATTGGTCTGAGTTACCCGGTAGTCGGCTATACCCAGTGTTTATTGGTCTGAATTTCCCGATTGTCGGCTATACCCGGTGTTTATTGGTCTCGGTTACTCGATAGTCGGCTATACCCCGGTGTTAATTAGTCTGTGTTACCCGATAGTCGGCTATACCCCAGTGTTTATTGGTCTGCTTTACCCGGTAGTCGGCTATACCCGGTGTTTATTGGTGGGTTACACGAAAGTCGACTTTACCCGGTGTTTATTGGTTTGAGTTACCCGATAGTCGGCTATACCCAGTGTTTATTGGTCTGAGTTACCCGATTGTCGGCTATACCCGGTATTTATTGGTCTGGGTTACTCGATAGTCGGCTATACCCCGCTGTTAATTAGTCTGCGTTACCCGATAGTCGGCTATACCCTGGTGTTTATTAGTCTGCTTTACCCGATAATCGGCTATACCTCGGCGTTTATTTGTCTGCGTTAGCTGATAGTCGGCCAGACCTCGGCGTTAATTGGTCTGCGTTACCCGACAGTCAGCTTTACCCCGGCGTTTATGATATTCGCCAGTGTTAATTAGACTGCCTTTCCCGATAATCGGCTATACCCTGGTGTTTATTAGTCTGCTTTAAACGATAGTCGGATAAACCCCGGTATTTATTAGTCTGCTTTACCCGATAGTCGGATAAACCCCGGTGTTTATAAGTCTGCTTCACCCGATAGTCGGATAAACCCCGGTATTTATTAGTCCGCTTTACCCGATAGTCGGATAAACCCCGGTGTTTATTAGTCTGCTTCACCCGATAGTTGGATAAACCCCGGTGTTTATTAGTCTGCTTTACCCGATAGTCGGATAAACCCCGGTGTTTATTAGTCTGCTTTACCCGATAGTCGTCTATATCTCGGCGTTTAATGATCTGGGTTACCCGATAGTCGACTATACCCGGTGTTTATTGGTCTGAGTTACCCGATAGTCGGCTATTCTCCGGTGTTTATTGGTCTGTCTTAACCGGTAGTCGGCTATACCCAGTGTTTATTGGTCTGAATTTCCCGATTTTTGGCTATACCCGGTGTTTATTGGTTTCGGTTACTCGATAGTCGGCTATACCCCAGTGTTTATTAGTCTGTGTTACCCGATAGTCGGCTATACCCCAGTGTTTATTGGTCTGCTTTACCCGGTAGTCGGCTATACCCGGTGTTTATTGGTCTTGGTTACACGAAAGTCGACTATACCCGGTGTTTATTGGTCTGAATTTCCCGATTGTCGGCTATACCCGGTGTTATTGGTCTGCCTTACCCGGTAGCCGGCTATACCGAGTGTTTATTGGTCTGATTTTCGCGATTGTCGGCTATACCTCGGTGTTTATTGGTCTCGGTTACTAGATAGTCGGCTATACCCCGGTGTTTATTAGTGTGTGTTACCCGATAGTCGGCTATACCCGGTGTTTATTGGTCTGCGTTACCCCAAAGTCGGCTATACTTCGGCGTTTATTAGTCTGTCTTACTCGATAGTCGGCTATACCTCGGCGTTTATTGGTCTGCGTTACCTGATAGTCGGCTATACTTCGGCGTTTATTGGTCTGCGTTTCCCGACAGTCGGCTTTACCCCGGCGTTTATGATATTCGGCTATACCACAGTGTTAATTAGCCTGCTTTACCCGATAATCGGCTATACCCCGCTGTTTATTTGTCTTCCTTACCCGACAGTCGGCTATACCCCGATGTTTATCGGTATATCTTACCCGACAATCAGCTACACCTCGGCGTTTCTTAGCCTGCCTTACTCGATTTTCGGCTATACCCCAGGGTTTATTTGTCTGCCTTTCCTGATAGTCGGCTATACCTCGGCGTTTATTGGTCTGCGTTACCCGACAGTCGGCTTTACCCCGGCGTTTATGATATTCGGCTATACCCCAGTGTTAATAAGACTGCCTTTCCCGATAATCGGCTATACCCTGGTGTTTATTAGTCTGCTTTACCCGATAGTCATATAAACCCCGGTGTTTATTAGTCTGCTTTACCCGATAGTCGGATAAACCCTGGTGTTTATTAGTCTGCCTTACTTGATAGTCAGCTATGCCCGGGAATTATTAGCCTGCTTTACCCAAAATCGGCTATACCTAATTGTCTGCGTTACCCGATAGTCGGCTAAACCCCGGTGTTTATTAGTCTGCGTTACCCGATAGTCGGCTATACCTCGGCGTTTATTGATCTGCGTTACCCAATAGTCGGCTAAACCTCGGCGTTTATTGGTCTGCCTTACTTGATAGTCAGATATGCCCCGGAAATTATTAGCCTGCTTTACCCGATAGTCGGCTATACCCATTATCTGCATTACCCGATAGTCGGCTAAATCCCGGTGTTTATTAGTCTGCGTTACCCGATAGTCGGCTATACCTCGGCTTTTATTGGTCTGCGTTACCCGATAGTCGGCTACACCTCGGCGTTTATTGATCTGCGTTACCCGATAGTCGGCTTTACCCCGGTGTTTATGATATTCGGCTATACTCCAGTGTTAATTAGACTGCCTTTCCCGACAATCGGCTATACTCCGATGTTTATAAGTCTGCTTTACCCGATAATCGGCTGTACACCGGTGTTTATTAGTCTGCCGTACTCGATAGTCGGTTATACCCCAGTGTTTATTTGTCTGCCTTACCCGATAGTCGGCTATACCTCGCCGTTTCTTAGCCTGTCTTACTTGATAGTCGGTTATGTCCCGGTGTTTTTTTGTCTGCCTTACTCGATACTCGGCTATACCCCGGTGTTTATTAGCCTGCCTTACTCGATAGTTGGTTATACCTGGTGTTTATCGATCAACCTTACCCGATTGTCGGCGGCTATACTCCGATGTTTATCGGTCTACCTTACCCGATAGTAGGCTATACCCCGGTGTGTATCGGTCTGCCTTATAGTCGGCTATACCCGGTGTTTATTGGTCTACCTTACCCGATAGTCGGCTATACCCGATGTTTATTGGCCTGCCTTCTTTTTTTCAATCAAACAAAATTGCAAGGGATTTGTCAAAAAAATATTACTAATCTGCGGAACATTGAAACAAACCCAGTGAATTGTCGATCAGTTTATAAATATTTATCAATTAAATGCGATTATGACCTCATTTGTAAGTCACACACATTTGAGTAAGTATTTTCAACATCTCGGGGTTACTATATTTAACCTGCCGTTCCTGTCACATAAGATAACACGATATGATAATTTCAAAGTCTCAGTCATCTTCATCTCTGCAGGATATAATTTTTGACCCATCCTTTATCTTAAAAGGCTTAAATAAGAAGCAAGTATAGATGAGTGTACCACGGCATTACATAAGGTAAAAAATGTCAAGACGTTCACACGGTCCCTTATTGAAATTTGGAGAGATACCTACATGAAATACTTCAAATGTGTCTATAATACGTTTTTGATATTTTTATGAATAAAATAAAAAGAAAATTTAAAAGTAATTGTAAAACGTGTCACCACACCCAATATCATAATCTATAAATTTCATCGAAGCAAACGTTAGTTGTTATGCGAAATTTGTAAAGCTGTTAATATTATCAGTAAACTTGACCTTTGACACAAGACTACAAAATCTTTTTACGATGATCGACCGTTTTGAAGAATTACCATAAAAGTAAACTTAAAGCCATTGCACGGAAAACGCTAAATTTGTATGTTGCAATAGTTATATTGACCTTTGACCTTTAAATCAATAGGATTGTCCTTCCCCAAAGATCCGTTCCGTTTGTAAATGTTATCAGACAAACTCTGATTATAACACGGAAACTCAAGTGACTGATTTATAGTACGTAACCTTGAATTTGAGTACAGCGCCCCCACCCCCAGAAAAAGAATCCATGTGCATATAATACTTCTTTCTCAAGAATATCCATCAGTGTGTTGAGTTTATTGAAATTCTTTTCAAGCATTTTTCGGTTGGTACGTAGGATATATTTATAATTCAACACATGACTGTTACACTCTAGATCCTTTGGGTTGGTTGCAATGTTTTTTAACGTCGCAAAAGTATTTTTTTTAGCTGGTCGCGCGAATTCGATAGATCGTTTTGGCCTAATTAAAAGATGCTGTTTGTATACTAACACAATGTAATCTTACTGTTCAGTGGTATAGTGGAGATCGACTATTTACAAGGTAGATAGTACGTATGTGCTCACGAACGCATAATAAAGGTACAAATACAGCGTGTTCCGTTGTCGTTAACATCACTTTAAAAACTTTAAATATATAAAAATACGTCTAGTTTGTTACCTTTCTATTTAGGTGAAGACGGGGACATTTAAACAAGATGATAAACTTGAGTACACATAGGTCATACGGCAAAGGTCGTTGATACCATATGATACCAGCAGATAACGAAATAGGTTATCTGTGCGTCTCGCCGTCCGTGTGTATCTATAACATATCAACGTCCTCTTTTATCAAAGTGACTTTAGGATCCGGCAGTAAAATAAGTACGATTTATTTATTTATTTATTTGTTTGATTGTTTATTTATTTAAAATGCATTTATTTATTTAATTTCCAATTTATTTATTTGTTTATTAATTTATTAATTTATTTTCCTATTTATTGATTGATTTGCCCATTTATTTATGTATTTATTTATTCATTCATTTTCCTATTTTTTTATTTATTTATTTATTTATTTATTTGTTGTAGGATGTAGTTGCCGGTGTGCTGTATTCATTTCTCATCATGTTTTTGACGACCCCGTACCTTCTGGATTTCGACACGTACCAGCAGACAGCTACTTTAGCTCCGATAGTGACATTTGTTACAAGCCTATCCCTATGTACTATCTTCTATCCATCAAGCAAAGACGGTAAAAATTCCGCGAAAGGGGATGCTGTACAGATTGTTGCCGTGACGGCGGGAGTTTCGCTTGCCACGTGGTTGAACTATCAACTCGGCTACACAACTGAGCCCGGCCAAAACGGTTTATACCAAATTGCATATCCAACTTTAAGTTTTATCATAGTGTCAATTTTAAGACTTTTAGTAGGGGGGATAATTCTTGGTGTTATATTATTTGTTATGAAAAAATCATCAGTTTTATTTTTTTCATATATTTTCGGGTTGGAAAAACCCGACAAAAAACACCCGTATGTAGAAACCGGATATAAGTTCGTAACCTATTATATTCTTGGTATAGCCATAATGTTTTTCATCCCGATTGTTCATAACTGGTTTGGTATCGGTAGACCTGCCCTTTATAAAGAAGTTTTGTAAGTACATTGGCTTGAAAAAAAAAATCATAATTTTTTTTAAAAAAATGATTTTGAAATCGGGTTGCCAAATTTTGCCATTGGGATATTTAATCACTATGACAATTCTTAGAATTTTGAAAGTATGCACAATATTACACTTTACTGGCGACAGGTAAAGATTACTGGCTCAAAGGTCAAAAGATGCTATTAATCGACCTAGAAGCAGTGAGGGAGTTTCAGCTTTGAAATTCTGTCCTGCAATGCTGAATTAAGACATTGAACAAATTACATATGGATGAAAACGGTTCACACTACGGTAGTTGTAAAATATTATGCTACGAAATCTTATCTTTTTCGTCTGCGATTCAGAATTTAAAAAAAAATTCCAAAAAATTCCAAAGATGCATTTGAAGCTTTAATTTACTATTTTTATCATTATTTATTTATTTATAATTCATTTGCCATTTTTAAGTCAATAATGACTTTTACGTATCTGTAATCCGATCTTTTTTTGCTCGGGATAATAAAGACATTTAATCATATTACCATTGTATTGTAAAACAAAATTTTCAGGAGTCGTTAAACTTTTGGTCATTTCTTATCAATTTATTTGAAAACCAAAGTCCCAATTTCATCATATTTTATATTTTAACCTCGGAGTGCTCAAAATCAGGTACATATTATAGTCCTGAAAAAATACAGATTTGCTTAATGGTCACACAATGTCTTGTTTTGTACTGTTTGTGTTTTCATTATTATTATATTATTAATCAGGTATTTCCATAATGGCCTAGTTTTGTGATTTTATTGGCAAGGCATATTTTTACCTATTGTATCAATAACATATGTTGTTAAATAATAACTAGTTTTGTTTGAC
Organism: Tegillarca granosa; assembly: GCA_029721355.1. Lineage (NCBI taxonomy): Eukaryota > Metazoa > Mollusca > Bivalvia > Arcoida > Arcidae > Tegillarca > Tegillarca granosa. The sequence goes on from CM056608.1 coordinate 649,263, forward strand.
ATTTTCTTTTGGCTATGTACATGTACATGTTTTTAAAGTTACAATTTTTTCTGCTATTTTAAATTTTGAGTATTCACCTTGATATCACGTTTATAGTGTTCCCTTCATGCTCGTTTAAATCCACTCAAAACAACATTTTCAAAATGTTTAAAACAATTGTCCAATACATTATTTGTTCCACAGGTAATGTCGGTATTCGGAAGTTTATTTACTGTTAAAGAAACCGATTTGGGCTGACAAATTATGTCGGTGTTCGGAAATACGGAGGTGTCGGTTTTCGGAAGTTTTTATTACATCATTTATATAAGAATAAATCCGTCCCGGGCAGACAATGTCGGTTTATGGAGGTTGTCGGTATTTAGAGGTGTCGGTTTTCGGAAGTTACACTGTATGTACTTAAATGACTGTATATATGGTTTTGTTTTACCTATCAAATATATCATTAAATTCATCATCAAATCTGGGGTCTTTCACTTAATCATTACTTCATCAAAGACATTAACAGCTAGAAACAATGCAATAGTTTTTATTATTATTATTTACTTTAATTTTCACACTTTATTTTTCATTGTAATGTGACAAGTCGATATTTTTGTTTGTATGAATTTTACCCATCATTATTTTGTTATGTTTCCGGTTAATATATATATATATATATATATATATATATATATATATATATATATATATATATATATATATATATATATATATATATATAATTATATATACTGGTATGTTTGTTTTATTATATATATTTATATAAATATATATATATATATATATATATATATATATATATATATATATATATATATATATATATATATATATATATATCAGGCTTGTCCTGTTTTTGACGTCATGAAGACGGAATCAGTTCCTAACGTCAATGTTGTTGTTGTTGTTTTTTTAGATTTAATCAGTATCTTTTCATGGTACATTTGTACTAGCGTATTACAATTATCAGAATTTTATGCAATTATCGAAACTAATTAATTGTAAAATATTATCGCAATTATTGTTGTATATGTTAAAACAATTAATAACGATATATAATTATTTATAATATAAGACACTTATCAATCCTGTAACGAGAATTGATTTTAACAAACTTATTATATTATGTTAATTGTCATTACTTTCATTTTGCAGACTGAAACAAGTGAACGGTTGTTAATCTATTGTCAAATTGTTTTCTAGAGCATTAGGTCCTGAAGAAACCGTTGTTTACTTGTTGTAATATTGTTCTTTTAACCCAATGTCCTGAATAATAGCTTATTGTAAGATTGTTTCTAGAGCATTAGGTCTTAAAGAAACTGTTGTTTACCTATTGTAAGATTGTTTCTAGAGCATTGGGTCTTAAAGAAACTGTTGTTTACCTATTGTAAGATTGTTTCTAGAGCATTAGGTCTTAAAGAAACTGTTGTTTACCTATTGTAAGATTGTTTCTAGAGCATGAGGTCTTAAAGAAACTGTTGTTTACCTATTGTAAGATTGTTTCTAGAGCATGAGGTCTTAAAGAAACTGTTGTTTTCCTATTGTAAGATTGTTTTAGAGCATTAGGTCTTAAAGAAACTGTTGTTTGTTAAGTTGTAAATTGTTTGGAACCTTAGGTCGTAAATAATAGCTTATTTACCTTTAGTAAAATTGTTTCAGCAGCAACATGATTGAAGAAACCATTGTTTACTCATTGTTAATTCTGAAGGCTTAGGTTCTAAAGAAACTGCGGTAACCTACTGTATATTTGTTTCAGGATTCCTAGGTTCTGAAACATGTTAAGTTGAAACTTTGACGGTCACAATCGCTTAAACATTTTATTTTATCTTTTGTTATGCGCTTGATAATATACAAGATACAACTTTTTAAGTATTCCCCCCAGAAAATCTTTAAAATGTCTAATAGCATAAATACTTGTTTTTATCCTCTCTTATATCATGCAAGGCCTAGGTACCCAGATTTCTTGCCATGAAATGTATAATACTTGATTGCATTCTTTAGTTCTTTTTCCAAGCACTCTGCATTTAGAAGTAAAAGTCACGTGGTTCTTCAGAGAAGACCTTAAAAACCGATTCCCCGTGTAAAGGCAAGCGTGGAACGCTAAATAGCCCTCCCTGCACATTGCCGTAAGAGCATTGCAATGGTCAACATTTCTGCCACTTCAAGTATAGCTGGTGACATCTCGATATAAGTGAAATATTCTGGACTAGGACGTGAAACCACATTTTATCAAATCAAATCTTTAGTGCAGATTTGATTTATAACTCGTTACAACTAAAGGATATTGCATGAGTTGTAACAAACAAAGTTAAGGTTCAATTGCTCTTAAGACCTTAATATCATTATAGAAATCCAACACAAAAGGCACGCTAAATGCATTTTATCAACATTTACATTTTCTATTTTAATATTTATTTTTTATATTATTTATGAACAATTCTTACTGTTAGTTAGCTATATACATCTTCTTTATGTTTTTATAAATTGTTTCGTAATTTTCTTTTTTATCAACACGGATCACAAATTTATGAACGTCTATTGCTTTTCGTTGTATTTCGTGAAACGACGTAATACAAAAAATACCAAGAAATAACGAGAAAAGCCGAGATAATCCGATGGAAAGAAATGGTTGTCATTGATACAGATTAAGCATTGTATCGATTGCTTTTGATATTTAAATTTTGTGTAAATTGACCATTTTAATTGTTAAATGGACAAAATCGGGATAAATAAAGAATATTTTGAAAAATATTAATACATTTGTTTGAGTTTGTTTATCTTTAAAAATACACGATTTACTCAGTTTTAAATTTGTTTTTGCTAATCTATGTTTGGTTGGTTGGTTGGTTGGTTGGTTTCACATTTTACCATTTAAAGTTTTAAAGTTTACAATAGATACGAACAAACAGTCATAAAGTTAATGAATTTCATATATATATATATATATATATATATATATATATATATATATATATATATATATATATATATATATATATATATATATATATATATATACATGCGTTTGTGTGTGCGTCCGGGCGTCCGACACAAACCTAGTGCACCGAACTCCTCCTACACGATTGAACCGATTCTTTTCAAACATTGTAGGCTTCTTCCTTATCACCAACAGTTTGTCCGATGAATTTTCCATGTTGCTGTCATTTTTAGAGAGTAATGCCCCTTTGTTTTCTTTGTATTTTTCAACATTAAAAACAAATCTTTACATCAGTCTCTTGTTACAGCATTGCATTGATACGTTTTGAACATATATTATATACAGATTACCCCTGACTTCTGTGTGTTGCTGTGATTATTTTTTAGGGTTTTATCGCCCCTTTAAATTAAAATTTTAACATTGATCTGATTGTCTCTTTAAAGTGACAAAGACCTCAAATATATATAGCAGTAAAACTTGAAAGATTGAATGTCAGCTTATTTTGTTTAATACTTTCCGCCAATGAGTTATGAGTATTGTGTATTTTCTGGATTGTGATTTGAACATGGATTGGTATGTTTGTTTTTGATTAAGACATATGGCACATATTAAAAACAAATTTAAAATGTTATCCCCTCCCTAATTTCCCTTTTGACCAAAATAGGTGGCGGGGGATGAAGTCACGTTTGTGACAAATTCTTATTAACTTTATATTATTTTGAACATGGATCAGTATGTTTGTACTTGATTATCAATTACAATAATGTGCTTTAAGAGAAACAGTACATTTTAACAACAATTTTTTTTATTCTCTTATTGCATTCATTTGGTAAAACAACAGCAAACATAGCAAGTTGTAAGGTGTCTACGACCGCCCCCCTTACACCCACCCCCCTTACCGCCCCCTTAACGTTTAATTATTTTATTATTTAGTTATCCAGCTATATGAAATGAATATAAGGTCGCCATATTTGTTTAATTAAATTTATTTTGCTGAAGTATTGACGTCATAATGATGTCATCATTAAAACAACTGCTGCTTTATACATTTTGTATTTGCATGCAGTCTTTGTTCACGGAAACGATAATGCAATTTCTGACTCTTACTAGACATTGCTACGTAAGTCGTCTAAAACCAAACATTGTATACTCTTGAAAAGGCCAGTTGGAGCCATCTGGAAACTGGATGAAACTTTGTGATTTTCTTCCAGTCGAGATAGAAGAGAGCGTCAAATCAGTGACGTAATTACAACGTAATTTGTGAGGTTGGACAATTTAGTAAGTTAATAATATATTCGGTAATAAGGTTTAGAAAGTATCATTCAAGGTTAATGTGATTTCAGGCATTTATAACCACCGCTTTAGATTGAAGGTCTTTGTGGTTTTAGCGGTTTTTTTTTTCTCATTTCATACAGCATAGTGACAAAAGTTATTTCGTTTCCCGCTAAATTGGATGTCACTTAAAACAATAAGTAAATAATAGATAAATAAATAAACTTGAAAACAAGGTTATTTACTTACTGATAATTTGCTGTCTGTGACATAGCAGTTGGTAATATGATCTTATAAATTTCTGTAGACGCCTTTGAATCGAAATGTAAATATTCCTAATATTTATGTGACGGAAAGATTTCCATGCATGAGTCAGAACACGTTTGAGCTGATCGATTGCGCCTATATTAGATATGTTGTGTTGAACTTAATTTTTCATCAGAAGCCAAATGTTTTCAATAATTTTCAAATCAGATGATTGGACCGACCACGGGAGACAGGAAATCAAATTTTCAGCCTTCCACTCTGTTGTAGTTTGTGAGACATGACAAACAGCATTGTCATTCTCGGAAATGCTCAATTACAACTAACCACAAATGATCATCCAATGCCTCAATATACTTGGCGCTATTTATATTTCCTTCCACAAACAGCAAAGTTTCGATACCATGATACGTTATGCATCGCCAGACCATAACCGTCAGCCGTCGACTCTGTATGTGTTCTCCATAACGTTTGGTAAACTTTAAAACAGTGGAGTATTTTATCTTACATATTCTTGTAACGTCTGCCTTACTGATGCTTTTTTCCAAAACCACAGATAATATCTCGGGAGTAATTTCTTTTTTTCCGAGTAGCTTTTGCGGCAAATTGGAAACTACAGCTAAATAAGCAGACGAAATGTTTACATCCGCTTTAAAATTGGGTCACCGTTTCTTTAACGGCATCATTAAATTTTTAGGACAAATTTTTCGTTTTTAGTGCCGATGTGCGAAAAATTAAATTCAATATGACGAAAAACGGGAAAATTTTTGTCACCATACTGTATCATTCCTGTTTTTTTTTTCTAAATAGATAGATAGAAAGAGTTGATTTGAGTAATAGTGTTTAACGTCCCAGTCAAGAATATTTCAATTTACGAGACGTTGCCAGCTATGCGAAGGTGCAAAAAATTATTGCCTGTGCGTTGCGTTGATGGCATTATACAGCAGAGTTCTTTATCTTGCCACGCCTCCTGTGAGACGGGACCTCGTTTATTTTAAGTTCCCATCCAAAAGAACCGTGATTTTCATTTCGTAGTGCCGAGTGCTTGGCGAAAGAACAGTCACTACCCACTTTCAAGTCTCGGGTCAGACCCGGCCAGAGTTCGAACCCACGGCCTTCCACATATGGAGTGAGCACTCTACCAACTGTGCAATGGTAGATAGATATATAGACCGACAGACAGACAGACAGACAAATAGAGAGAGAGAGAGAGGAGAGAGAGAGAGAGAGAGAGAGAAGTTGTTTGAAGTTTCGTTACTTCAACAAAAAGGCTAGTTGTTTGAAAATAACAGTTGTATGCATTAACTTCTAAAATTTCAAAAATATTGACTTATGCAAAAGATTTAATTTTTCGTAAGACAACTAGCTATGCTAACGGAGATTGAACAATTAGGTCCTGATTAGTACGATCAGTAGTTATGGCAACGTCATTGCATGCATAGTGATTCTTAGTTCTAAGTTCATTTACATCAAAATATTGATAATAATTATAATAATAATTACAACAACAACAATAATAATAATAAAAAAATAAATAAATAAATAAAATGAAGTTTCATCCGGTTTATATACATAAGAGACATTAAAGTCGGTAATAAATCATTGAGTTGTAATTATATATGTAAATATGTATTACACACATGCATCATCCCGAGCGACATAAATGGCAAAAAAGTGACAATTAAAATCGACACCGAGTAATTAATCACTTTTTAAACAAATAAATCATCGGAAGCTAAATAGGGACGCAACAGATGGTGAGTATCTAAACACAACAAGGAAAGATAATCTGCAAATGAGTCAGTGAGTCAGTGAGTTATTTTTTGTTTAGAGCCGCATCGGCATTTAGCAGCTATTCGAGGCCAGAGAATGTTAAAAATATAACATTAAAAATATATAATAAATTTATATAAAACTAAATAGAATAGACTCTAAAACAATTGCTAAACGATAAAAAAAACCACTAATATCACAGATAAGTTATAATAAAAGCCTGGATAATATATGATAAAAATTATATTTCATTGAAGTTCATTTCCCGAACTTAAAATTTGATGCCCGTGGACATTAAATCTGCAACTGAAAATACGAAAAAAGATTTGATTTCTAAATGTGTTAATTAAACTCTACTCTATATTAGAGTATACAGCCATGTTAAAGAACAGTCACTGAAAGTCGACTTCTCATGGAACTAGTTGCCTATCATGCGTTCTCCAGTCAACCAATAGTTTGTTAGATCAAGAAAACTTTGTACTTAAAGCGCCTCTGTCTCCCCTGTGGCAGTTAAACACTAAGCAAACGGCAAGATTGGCATCTCATTTTTACTTTTCGATAGCCATATTGCGACTACAAGTTAGCTTCTTTCGACCCCTTGTAAGCTACTGCCTAACACCCTTTGGGTTTAAAACAGCGAAAAAGATAGATTTTCGACCATTTTTTTCGGTTGTGCGCAAGACAACAAGCAGTTGAGTATCTCTAAGTACGATTCAAATATCACAGTATCAAAAACTGACACGAATATAACATTTGCATTCAAGTCAAATAGACAAATATTAGTATTTAAGAGTATAGAAGTTAGAGGAATGGATGAGTGAATTGTTGTTTAAAGCAGCATCAACATTATTGTAGATATTTGAGGCAAAACAATGTAAAAATATCAATAAATCTTAAAATTGATATTAAATAGGCCTATATAAAAACAATGGGCCCTGATAAATTCCAGTAACATCACATTCAGGTTACATGTATAAATTAAACACTGGCAATTTGATTAAACATTTATGCGTTATTAAACTATTTTAGGTTTAATGTTTTGTCTATTGGTTTGGCAAGATTTCCCGAACTGATGTTGCTGTGTGAAATTTATCCATTGTAACGCAACTAGCATAAATTTTTGTTAACCCTGATAGGGAATCAACACAAAATTTAACTTTTTATTTATTTATTTATTTATTTATTTATTTATTTATTTATTTATTTATTTGTGTGTAATTTTGTAAATTGTAAACTATTATGCGATATATAATCATTAAAAAATCTTTAAGTCTACAATTTACATTGCACAATTTACGATCTTCGCCTCAATAATTAATTATTCTTGAAAGCTCTAGACCACTCGATCACCGAGGCCCCTTTCATTAAATTACAGATGCTACAACAATTTGAAAACTGGAAATCACTCTTGATTCCTAACGAAATTATTAATGTAGACATATAAGTGATATGAATACCTACAGAAATATAACTGTGGGAACCTGTCCTGCTTAACTATTTCTCAAAAATTTTAATAAACGAATGCGGAAAAGAGTGTAATTAACCGAGCTTAATGTGGATTTCTAAAAATATCATAAAATTCCTTATAATGAGTTGAACTAAAAAGAATGAATTAAATATAAAATTAAACTTCGCAAAAGAAAAGAGTGTACATGTGTTATAATTTTATTCATAGTCTGGCTTCGGAATTTATTTATTTATTTATTTATTATTATTTTTTTTTTTTTTTGACTCGAAAAAAATGAATAATTAACTGGTTAATTTTTCGTAGAACTAAAACATGTACATGATAATGTACCTAGACTGAAAGTAGTCCAGAGGAACCAATCACAACTAGTTGTAAAACTGTCAATGTATCATAATGTTCACTATTCTTATAAAAAGACCCCAGTTTCAATTTTTTTAATTAAGATTTTTCTTCACTAAAATTTGGCAAATTTTAAATCTAAATAAATTTGCTTTAAAAGTTACGGCTGATTTTTCATGTTCAGCGTCATATTTGGACTTATACCTCAGTTATAACACCCGCGAAAGGTTACATCTGAAGCTATACGACAAAGATAATAACTTCAAATTTTCTATTGAGACTTTCCGTTTCTTTGCAGTAATATCTCTGCCTCTCCTGCGTATGGTGTATGTTTCACAGTAAATACGATATGATAAAGCTTGTTTCCACAACGAGGACTTTGTACAATGAAGCAACCTGCTAACAATTACAATGTTGACTCAAGGATATTGCAAGCCTAGGCTAATCCAAGCTCTTAATTTTTTATGGATGTAATCACAAAATTGTTCATAAATATGAAGTCACTGTATCCAAACTTATACTGGATATAATTGACTATCCATAGTTTCGTGTTCTTTCCATTCTTACATTTAATTTTGCACATGACGGGTGTAGCTAGCCAGACAGAAGATATTTATTCTTCCCGAGCACCTGGCCTTACCTTCTTGATGAAACTTGACGTCGTGGATTGGCCAGTTTACAAGCTTTTACTTTTGTTAAATATATTCAAAATTCTGCACATGACTTTTAAAGAAATCTTAAAAATTCTGCACATGGATATGAAGAAATATTTAAAAATCTACACAGGGGAATATAAAAAATATTAAAAATAAAAGAAACATTCGAATGACAATGCAAATGACAATTGTGTTATTGTATAACTGTGTTGTCTGCACATTACCCCTTGGGGGCGTATATATGTATTAGTATAGAATTAAAATTACTTTGATGAAGTCCGCGCCACGGGCGATAGTTTTCTTGTAAGACAGACACCTGACTACATCTTTATTGACACCTTTGTCATGATAACTACAGTTGATGTTCTTGCTGTCCCGTGTCACATAACCGTGATCAGTGAAACAATATTACATTGATCTCAAAGGTCAAGTTAGAAGACACGAAGACGCCCTGTTTGGCAAATACCGATATACAAACTGAAGTTCCTACAAGTATGCAGGTAAGTCCGTGCATTATTTTTTTCCATTTTGTATTTTAGATACTTCATTTTGCAATTCAAGTTGCATAACTTCAGCTTTAATAAAAAAACTTATTGCTATCTCCAAAATAAATAAAATGAAATTTAAATAACTTTGTTTTATCATTTTCTTAGTTTAATTTTCACTTTTTTTAAATTTTGGTAAGCATTTCTTTACAAGTTAATAAGCAAATGCCGGGTTTTATAAATATGACAATGCCAAATTCAATATATGATAATTTTTAAAACCAAAATTGGTATTTTTATTCAAAGCATGTTCAAAAATCAGCGACTTGGCAAATGTCTCAATTAAGTGGACTTATTTTCAATTTCTTTCTTTCTTTTTTTTTTTTGGGGGGGGGTGGGGGTGGCAATTTTATGTTATTTACACGTGTTGATGATTGATTTTCACACTATAAAATTTTATAAATTGAGCAATATTGATCAACTTTAATCCAACATAGATATTTAATTGTTCTTTAACGTTACGGCGGCCACGTATCCGATATAAGTTTAATAACGGTAAACCGTATATCCTATAGATATAGTTAGTTAGGGACGATTTAGAAACGTTTGGAAACGGACCTTGAATGAAATTAATTCTCGCAATAGGATCTGTTGAGATTGAGATTCGAACCTTGACTGTGATAGTCACTGTAATACGGATGAGATATTATAAATTGTAGGTCTATCTTTTGTTTTCAATTCAACCGAAACAGTTCCGTGTCATTGATTCAGACTTGAGGTTGAGAAAGTTGGACGCCTAAAACAAGTTTTCTTTTCATATTTATCATGAAGGTCAAGGATGATGAAGAAAACCGAAGTTAAAAAGATAAGAAAAAAAGGAAATAACCGCCGACCTTGGGCGAGCAAATTGACAAACTTTCCACATTGGAATCTGTCCAGAGTGGGTTTCAAATCTACTCGATGAGAGGCGCTGTTAATCGCAATCGAACGCTTTAGATTACCCAACCAACATGCAAAGCTTCTAGGCACCATGGGAACTAAGTTTCATTGCACTTCATAATGGTATATGATCTAACGCCACAGTCTGTACGGATCAAAAAGTTGTATATATAGATTTACTCTTAAACTGAAAATGTCCGTTTTGTGTTAAGATATTTGGTTTTTACTCAAAATTGTTGAAAATAACATTGGCTTAGCAACTTATATGTCAGTAACTTTGAGATGGATAATTTTTTTATTTTTTTTTACTTTTAGGCATAGAACGCAGATTTGTTGGTAGAATATAAATACCAGGAGGATTTGCTGCTTCATACAAATATTGGCAAGACGTGTTTAAACCGATTTTACGAGGTACGGTGTATATCTACTCATAGCCTGTTACAAAGAGTAACATCTATGAATCTAAATATTTATCTATAACAACATCAATGCTTTATTCATTGTTTGGTTTGTGTTGTTTTGCAGTAGGATAAGGCAAGCTCTACAATTTTATTTTAATCTTACTTAGTTGACAGGCCACGTGATACAGCGTGTGTTGGCGTGTCTTTGTTAACTTTTTATTTTTAGCTGGTTCTTCTTACGATGACGGATCTTGCAATATATTTTCGCGCTTTCTATTAATAAGTTTAATTAATACCAACTAAGGAAAAATTATGTTTAAAAATACTTTAATTTCTATTGCAATAAAGTTTATGTGCTTTTAATATTATTTTTTTTTACATTTTAGATGAAGCGGTACTATTTGTCCCTTTTTATTATTTTTTTTTAAATTTTAGATGGAGCGGTACTATTTGTCCCTATTAGTACTTCTGGTACTGATACTGTCATTCATTTCCGAGGCCGTACAAACAGGAAATGAACATCTTTGGAATAGATGTAAGGGGCCTTCATGTGTAAGTAAATATATAATTAAAATACCTGTTAAATTTTGATGTGCACATTTCGGAAAATCATTTCTTATCAGTGACACTAGAGGCCGAAAAGTTTGAAAAATAAAAACATAAGACAAACAGTTGAAAATTAATAAATCCATAGTTCCAAAAATATATTAATCTAAATCTTGCTAAGAAATACTTTGCTTGAGGGAACAAACCTTGTTTTCAAATAAATTTAAAAAATTAAGATTACTGAAAATTTTGCTAAATGGTATATTATTTGACAGCACAAATACTGCCCAGCGAGTTATGGATACCCTCGGGGAGTTTTTACTCCACCAGCAGCGGTACACGCTCAGAGGTAATAAATATATAACAAAAATAACTGCTAAGAAAGCGATATCTTGAATTTCCGAAAAAGAAAAATTCACAAGACCTTCAGAAATTAGACTTACATGGAACTGGTGTTCAGTGTGACGAGAAGATTAAAGGTGATTTTAATACTTTACCAATAAAAAGTGACATTTCGATATAAATGAAGGCTGTCTAAATTTGATAAGACCATAATAAGTTTTCCCCCTTTAAAATATCCACAAAATTCATAAAATGTACAAAAATGTAAAAACAAATGTTTGTGAAATATACAGAGATGTATTAAACTATAATGATAATATCTATACTTCTTTTCTATATTTTTTATATTATTTTTTCTGAGTTGTTGTGTATCTTTTGTCTTTTTGTCGATTTAGCTATTATAAAGTACGTGTTTTGTCACCAGCTAATTTCTATATTTTATTTATTTATTTGTTTGTTTATTTTATTTTTATTTTTATCTTTTATTTTTGGAAAAAAATCTTGCAGTGATTGTTTTTTGTAAATTTTTTTCCAAAAAAGGTGTTGAGTCGATTTATTTGTGCACTTTCAAATAAAAAACTCTTACTTATTTATTTGTTGATTATTAAAATGTTTTTCTTTCATTTCCTCATTAATTTTGTTTGATTTTTGAGAGAAACTAGGAAATTAGTACTCCAGTTTAACCGATGTTACTTTTTTTAAATTTATTACAGCGAATATATAGAAAAATAAATCAAGTGAGAGGTAAGTCTAGTTTTTCCGAAATGTGCACATATGACACATCAAAATTTAGCAGGTTTTTGTGTTATATATTACTTTAACATGTATTTGTTAAAAATCGCATTAAACTGTTACACGGCTATATGGCGGAGTATTACCTCCGATTGCACAAGTTTGAATCTCAATGCTGAAAAAATAGAACGAACACGACTTTGCAAAATGTGAGCCATGCAAAACGCAACTTTGAATTATCGGGATATTACTTAATGCTAAAAAGGGAGCCTTGCAGAACGCAAGTTTGAATGATCAGGATATTACTTTAAAATATAAATCAAGATGTCTTTGTAGAACGGGAACCTTGCAGAACGCTAGTTTGAATTATCAGGATTTACTCAATGCTGAAAAATAGAACCAACATGTGTCGGTGTCAAGTGGTCTA
>CM056608.1:661944-806944 GCA_029721355.1 Tegillarca granosa
AGAAGAGACTAACAACCTTTGACAAGCAAAGTGACAAACATCAGCTACCCAGAAGAGACTAACAACCTTTGACAAGCAAAGTGACAAACATCAGCTACCCAGAAGAGACTAACAACCTTTGACAAGCAAAGTGACAAACATCAGCTACCCAGAAGAGAAACAACCTTTGACAAGCAAAGTGACAAACATCAGCTACCCAGAAGAGACTAACAACCTTTGACAAGCAAAGTGACAAACATCAGCTACCCAGAAGAGACTAACAACCTTTGACAAGCAAAGTGACAAACATCAGCTACCCAGAAGAGACTAACAACCTTTGACAAGCAAAGTGACAAACATCAGCTACCCAGAAGAGACAAACAACCTTTGACAAGCAAAGTGACAAACATCAGCTACCCAGAAGAGACTAACAACCTTTGACAAGCAAAGTGACAAACATCAGCTACCCAGAAGAGACTAACAACCTTTGACAAGCAAAAGTGACAAACATCAGCTACCCAGAAGAGACTAACAACCTTGACAAGCAAAAGTGACAAACATCAGCTACCTAGAAGAGACTAAACAACCTTGCACAATAAAAGTTGACAAACATCAGCTACCCAGAAGAGACTAATCCCAAACCTTTGACAAGAAAAGTGACAAACATCAAGCTACCGCAGAAGAGACGAAACAACCTTTGACAAGCAAAAGGACAAACAATCAGCTACCCAGAAGAGACCTAACAACCTTTGACAAGAGAAGAGTGACAAACATCAGCGACCCAGAAAGACTAACAACATTGACAAGAAAAGTGAACAAACATCAGCTACCAACCTTTGACAAGCAAAGTGACAAACATCAAGCTACCCAGAAGGAGACTAAACAACCTGTGACATAACAAAGTGAAAAACAGCCAGCTACCCAGAAGAGACTACACACCTTTGAACAAAGGAAAAGTGACAAACATCAGCATACCCAGAAGAGACTAAACAACCTTTGACAAGCAAAAGTGACAAACATCAGCTACCCAGAAGAGACTAACAACCTTTGACAAGCAAAGTGACAAAAATGCAGCTACCCAGAAGAGACTAAACCAACCTTGACAAAACATAATTGACAAAACATCAGCTACCCAGAAGAGCCAAAACACCTTTGACAAACAAAAGTGACAAACATCAGCTAGCCCAGCCAGAGACAAACAACCTTTGACAAAGCAAAGTGACAAACATCAGCTACCCAGAAGAGACAAACAACCTTTGACAAGCAAAGTGACAAACATCAGCTACCCAGAAGAGACAAACAACCTTTGACAAGACAAAAGTGACAAACCAGTCAGCTACCCAGAAGAGACTAACACCTTTGACAAGCAAAAGTGACAAACATCCAGGCTACCCAGAGAGGACTAAACAACCTTTGACAAGCAAAGTGCACAAACCATCAGCTACCCAAGAAGGACAAACAACCTTTGACACGAAAAGTGACAAAACCTCAGCTACCCAGAAGAGGGACAAACAACCTTCTGACAAGAATAAAGTGGACAAACCATCAGCTACCCAGAAGAGGACTAGACTCAAACTTTGACAAATAAAGTGACACACAGTCAGCTACCCAGAAAGAGACTAACAACCTTTTTGGACAAGCCAAAAGTGACAAACATCAGCTACCCAGAAGAGACCTAACAAACCTTTGACAAGCAAGTGACAAACCCCAGAGAGTGACAAACATCAGCTACCCAGAAGAGACTAACAACCTTTGACAAGCAAAGTGACAAACATCAGCTACCCAGAAGAGACTAACAACCTTTGACAAGCAAAGTGACAAACATCAGCTACCCAGAAGAGACTAACAACCTTTGACAAGCAAAGTGACAAACATCAGCTACCCAGAGAAGAGACTAACAACCTTTGACAAAAAGTGACAAACATCAGCTACCCAGAAGAGACTAACAACCTTTGACAAGCAAAGTGACAAACATCAGCTACCCAGAAGAGACTAACAACCTTTGACAAGCAAAGTGACAAACATCAGCTACCCAGAAGAGACTAACAACCTTTGACAAGCAAAGTGACAAACATCAGCTACCCAGAAGAGACTAACAACCTTTGACAAGCAAAGTGACAAACATCAGCTACCCAGAAGAGACTAACAACCTTTGACAAGCAAAGTGACAAAACATTTTATCAGTATAATGATTTGAGCTAGAATAAAAAATTTCCGAGAACATGGATATCGATTCTGATTTTATTGTCCATAACTTTTATTAACATAATGATTTGAGCTAGAATAAAAAATTTTCCGAAAACATGGATATCTATTCTGATTTTATTGTCCATAACTTTTATTAACATAATGATTTGAGCTAGAATAAAAAATTTTCCGAGAACATGGATATCTATTCTGATTTTATTGTCCATAAACTTTTATTAACATAATGATTTGAGCTAGAATAAAAAATTTTCCGAGAACATGGATATCTATTCTGATTTTATTGTCCATTAACTTTATAAACATAATGATTTGAGCTAGAATAAAAAAATTTCTGAGAACATGGATATCTATTCTGATTTTATTGTCCATTAACTTTTATTAACATAATGATTTGAGCTAGAATAAAAAATTTTCCGATACCATGGATATCTATTCTGATTTTATTGTCCATAAACTTTTATTAACATAATGATTTGAGCTAGAATAAAAAATTTTCCGAGAACATGGATATCTATTCTGATTTTATTGTCCATAAACTTTTATTAACATAATGATTTGAGCTAGAATTAAAAATTTTCCGAGAACAAGGATATCTATTCTGATTTTATTGGCCATAAACTTTTATTAACATAATGATTTGAGCTAGAATAAAAAATTTTCCGAGAACATGGATATCTATTCTGATTTTATTGTCCATAAACTTTTATTAACATAATGATTTGAGCTAGAATAAAAAATTTTCCGAGAACATGGATATCTATTCTGATTTTATTGGTCCATAAACTTTTATTAACATAATGATTTGAGCTAGAATTAAAAATTTTCCGAGAACATGGATATCTATTCTGATTTTATTGTCCATTAACTTTTATAAACATAATGATTTGAGCTAGAATTAAAAATTTTCTGAGAACAAGGATATCTATTCTGATTTATTGTACTTTAACTTTTATTTCTAAACATAATGATTTGAGCTAGAATTAAAAATTTTCCGAGAACATGGATATCTATTCTGATTTTATTGTCCATTACTTTTATTAACATAATGATTTGAGCTAGAATAAAAAATTTTCTGAGAACATGGATATCTATTCTGATTTATTGTCCATTAACTTTTATAAACATAATGATTTGAGCTAGAATAAAAAAAATTTCTGAGAACATGGATATCTATTCTGATTTTATTGTCCATTAACTTTTATTAACATAATGATTTGAGCTAGAATTAAAAATTTTCCGAGAACCTGGATATCTATTCTGATTTTATTGTCCATAAACTTTTATTAATATAATGATTTGAGCTAGAATAAAAATTTTTCCGAGAACATGGATATCTATTCTTATTTTATTGTCCATAAACTTTTATTAACATAATGATTTGAGCTAGAATAAAAAATTTTCCGAGAACATGGATATCTATTTCTGATTTGATTGTCCATAAACTTTTATTAACATAATGATTTGAGCTAGAATAAAAACTTTTCCGAGAACATGGATATCTATTCTGATTTTATTGTCCATAAACTTTTATTAACATAATGATTTGAGCTAGAATAAAACTTTTCCGAGAACATGGATATCTATTCTGATTTTATTGTCCATTAACTTTTATAAACATAATGATTTGAGCTAGAATTAAAAATTTTCCGAGAACAATGATATCTATTCTGATTTTATTGTACTTTAACTTTTATTTATAAACATAATGATTTGAGCTAGAATAAAAATTTTCCGAGAACATGGATATCTATTCTGATTTTATTGTCAATAAACTTTTATTAACATAATGATTTGAGCTAGAATAAAAATTTTCCGAGAACATGGATATCTATTCTGATTTTATTGTCCATAAACTTTTATTAACATAATGATTTGAGCTAGAATAAAAAATTTTCCGAGAGAACATGGATATCTATTCTGATTTTATTGTCCATAAACTTTTATTAACATAATGATTTGAGCTAGAATAAAAAATTTTCCGAGAACATGGATATCTATTCTGATTTTATTGTCCATAAACTTTTATTAACATAATGATTTGAGCTAGAATAAAAAATTTTCCGAGAACATGGATATCTATTCTGATTTTATTGTCCATAAACTTTTATTAACATAATGATTTGAGCTAGAATAAAAAATTTTCCGAGAACAAGGATATCTATTCTGATTTTATTGTCCATAAACTTTTATTAACATAATGATTTGAGCTAGAATAAAAATTTTCCGAGAACATGGATATCTATTCTGATTTTATTGTCCATAAACTTTTATTAACATAATGATTTGAGCTAGAATAAAAAATTTTCCGAGAACATGGATATCTATTCTGATTTTATTGTCCATAAACTTTTATTAACATAATGATTTGAGCTAGAATAAAAAATTTTCCGAGAACATGGATATCTATTCTGATTTTATTGTCCATTAACTTTATTAACATAATGATTTGAGCTAGAATAAAAAATTTTCCGAGAACATGGATATCTATTCTGATTTTATTGTCCATTAACTTTTATAAACATAATGATTTGAGCTAGAATTAAAATTTTCTGAGAACAAGGATATCTATTCTGATTTTATTGTACTTTAACTTTTATTTATAAACATAATGATTTGAGCTAGAATTAAAAATTTTCCGAGAACATGGATATCTATTCTGATTTTATTGTCCATAAACTTTTATTAACATAATGATTTGAGCTAGAATAAAAAATTTTCCGAGAACATGGATATCTATTCTGATTTTATTGTCCATAAACTTTTATTAACATAATGATTTGAGCTAGAATAAAAATTTTCCGAGAACATGGATATCTATTCTGATTTAATTGTCCATAAACTTTTATTAACATAATGATTTGAGCTAGAATAAAAATTTTCCGAGAACATGGATATCTATTCTGATTTTATTGTCCATAAACTTTTATTACATAATGATTTGAGCTAGAATAAAAAATTTTCCGAGAACATGGATATCTATTCTGATTTTATTGTCCATAAACTTTTATTAACATAATGATTTGAGCTAGAATAAAAAATTTTCTGAGAACATGGATATCTATTCTGATTTTATTGTCCATTAACTTTTATTAACATAATGATTTGAGCTAGAATAAAAAATTTTCCGAGAACATGGATATCTATTCTGATTTTATTGTCCATTAACTTTTATAAACATAATGATTTGAGCTAGAATTAAAAATTTTCTGAGAACAAGGATATTTATTCTGATTTTATTGTACTTTAACTTTTATTTATAAACATAATGATTTGAGCTAGAATTAAAAATTTTCCGAGAACAAGAATATCTATTCTGATTTTATTGTACTTTAACTTTTATTTATAAACATAATGATTTGAGCTAGAATTAAAAATTTCCGAGAACAAGGATATCTATTCTGATTTTATTGTCCATTAACTTTTATAAACATAATGATTTGAGCTAGAATTAAAAATTTTCTGAGAACAAGGATATCTATTCTGATTTTATTGTCCATTAACTTTTATAAACATAATGATTTGAGCTAGAATTAAAATTTTTCTGAGAACAAGGATATCTATTCTGATTTTATTGTCCATTAACTTTTATAAACATAATGATTTGAGCTAGAATTAAAATTTTTCTGAGAACAAGGATATCTATTCTGATTTTATTGTCCATTAACTTTTATAAACATAATGATTTGAGCTAGAATTAAAATTTTTCTGAGAACAAGGATATCTATTCTGATTTTATTGTCCATAAACTTTTATTAACATAATGATTTGAGCTAGAATAAAAATTTTTCCGAGAACAAGGATATCTATTCTGATTTTATTGTCCATTAACTTTTATAACATAATGATTTGATCTAGAAAAAAAATTTTCTGAGAACATGGATATCTATTCTGATTTTATTGTCCATAAACTTTTATTAACATAATGATTTGATCTAGAAATAAAATTTTCCGAGAACAAGGATATCTATTCTGATTTTATTGTCTATTAACTTTTATAAACATAATGATTTGAGCTAGAATTAACAATTTTCTGAGAACATGGATATCTATTCTGATTTTATTGTCCATAAACTTTTATAAACATAATGATTTGAGCTAGAATTAACAATTTTCTGAGAACATGGATATCTATTCTGATTTTATTGTCCATAAACTTTTATAAAACATAATGATTTGAGCTAGAATTAACAATTTTCTGAGAACATGGATATCTATTCTGATTTATTGTCCATAAACTTTTATAAACATAATGATTTGAGCTAGAATTAACAATTTTCTGAGAACTGGATATCTATTCTGATTTTATTGTCCATAAACTTTTATAAACATAATGATTTGAGCTAGAATAAAAAATTTTCCGAGAACAAGGATATCTATCTGATTTTATTGTCCATAAACTTTTATAAACATAATGATTAGAGCTAGAATAAAGAATTATCCGAGAACAAGGATATCTATTCTGATTTTATTGTCCATTAACTTTGATAAACATAATGATTTGAGCTAGAATAAAAAATTTTCCGAGAACAAGGATATCTATTCTGATTTTATTGTCCATTAACTTTTATAAACATAATGATTTGAGCTAGAATAAAAAAATTTCCGAGAACAAGGATATCTATTCTGATTTATTGTCCATTAACTTTTATAAACATAATGATTTGAGCTAGAATAAAAAATTTTCCGAGAACAAGGATATCTATTCTGATTTGATTGTCCATTAACTTTTATAAACATAATGATTTGAGCTAGAATAAAAAATTTTCCGAGAACAAGGATATCTATTCTGATTTGATTGTACTTTAACTTTTATTAAACATAATGATTTGAGCTAGAATAAAAAATTTTCCGAGAACATGGATATCTATTCTGATTTTATTGTCCATTAACTTTTATAACATAATGATTTGAGCTAGAATAAAAATTTTCCGAGAACATGGATATCTATTCTGATTTTATTGTCCATAAACTTTTATTAACATAATGATTTGAGCTAGAATTAAAAATTTTCTGAGAACATGGATATCTATTCTGATTTTATTGTCCATAAACTTTTATAAACATAATGATTTGAGCTAGAATTAACAATTTTCCTGAGAACATGGATATCTATTCTGATTTTATTGTCCATAAACTTTTATAAACATAATGATTTGAGCTAGAATTAAACAATTTTCTGAGAACATGGATATCTATTCTGATTTTATTGTCCATAAACTTTTATAACATAATGATTAGAGCTAGAATAAAAAATTTTCTGAGAACATGGATATCTATTCTGATTTTATTGTCCATAAACTTTTATAACATAATGATTTGAGCTAGAATTAACAATTTTCTGAGAACATGGATATCTATTCTGATTTTATTGTCCATAAACTTTTATTAACATAATGATTTGAGCTAGAATTAACAATTTTCTGAGAACATGGATATCTATTCTGATTTTATTGTCCATAAACTTTTATAACATAATGATTTGAGCTAGAATTAACAATTTTCTGAGAACATGGATATCTATTCTGATTTTATTGTCCATAAACTTTTATAAACATAATGATTTGAGCTAGAATTAAAAATTTTCTGAGAACATGGATATCTATTCTGATTTTTTTGTCCATAAACTTTTATAACATAATGATTTGAGCTAGAAGTAACAATTTTCTGAGAACATGGATATCTATTCTGATTTTATTGTCTATTAACTTTTATAAACATAATGATTTGAGCTAGAATAAAAAATTTTCCGAGAACATAGGATATTTATCTGATGTTTATTGTCATTAACTTTTTATAAACATAATGATTAGAGCTAGAATTAAAAATTTTCCGAGAACAATGGATATTCTATTCTGATTTTATTGTACTTTAACTTTTATAACATAATGATTTGAGCTAGAATAAAAATTTTCGAGAACATGCTATCTATTCTGATTTTATTGTCCATTTAACTTTTATAAACATAATGATTTAGAGCTAGAATAAAAAATTTTCTGAGAACAATGGATATCTATTCTGATTTTATTGTCTATTAACTTTTATAAACATAATGATTTAGAGCCTTAGAATAAAAATTTTCCTGAGAACACTGGATATCTATCTGATTTTATTGTCTATTAACTTTTATAAACATAATGATTAGATCTAGAATAAAATTTTCCCGAGAACATGGATATCTATTCTGATTTTATTGTCCATAACTTTATTAACATAATGATTTGAGCTAGAATAAAAAATTTTCCGAGAACAATGGATATCTATTCTGATTTTATTGTCCATAAACTTTTATTAACATAATGATTTGAGCTAGAATAAAAAATTTTCCGAGAACAATGGATATCTATTCTGATTTTATTGTCCATAAACTTTTATTAACATAATGATTTGAGCTAGAATAAAAATTTTCCGAGAACATGGATATCTATTCTGATTTTATTGTCCATAAACTTTTATTAACATAATGATTTGAGCTAGAATAAAAAATTTTCCGAGAACATGGATATCTATTCTGATTTTATTGTCCATAAACTTTTATTAACATAATGATTTGAGCTAGAATAAAAAATTTTCCGAGAACATGGATATCTATTCTGATTTTATTGTCCATAAACTTTTATTAACATAATGATTTGAGCTAGAATAAAAATTTTCCGAGAACATGGATATCTATTCTGATTTATTGTCCATAACTTTTATTAACATAATGATTGAGCTAGAATAAAAATTTTCTGAGAACATGGATATCTATTCTGATTTTATTGTCCATAAACTTTTATTAACATAATGATTTGAGCTAGAATTAAAAATTTTCTGAGAACATGGATATCTATTCTGATTTTATTGTCCATTAACTTTTATAAACATAATGATTTGAGCTGGAATAAAAAATTTTCGGAGAACATGGATATCTATTCTGATTTTATTGTCCATAAACTTTTATTAACATAATGATTTGAGCTAGAATTAAAAATTTTCCGAGAACAAGATATCTATTCTGATTTTATTGTACTTTAACTTTTATTTATAAACATAATGATTTGAGCTAGAATTAAAAATTTTCCGAGAACATGGATATCTATTCTGATTTTATTGTCCATTAACTTTTATAAACATAATGATTTGAGCTAGAATTAAAAATTTTCCAAGAAAAAGGATATCTATTCTGATTTTATTGTACTTTAACTTTTATAAACATAATGATTTGAGCTAGAATAAAAAATTTTCCGAGAACAAGGATATCTATTCTGATTTTATTGTCCATTAACTTTTTATAAACATAATGATTTGAGCTAGAATTAAAAATTTTCCAAGAAAAAGGATATCTATTCTGATTTTATTGTACTTTAACTTTTATAAACATAATGATTTGAGCTAGAATAAAAAATTTTCCGAGAACATGGATATCTATTCTGATTTTATTGTCCATTAACTTTTATAAACATAATGATTTGAGCTAGAATTAAAAATTTTCCGAGAACAAGGATATCTATTCTGATTTTATTGTACTTTAACTTTTATTTATAAACATAATGATTTTAGCTAAATTTTTTTTAAAATTATATACATTTATTCCTGTTCTTTTGTTCATGAACCTAAAACTGGTTATGATAGCTTATTTTCTGGAACATGTAATAAATAAATGAATAATGAAAAAATTAATTTTGTGATAGAAATGGTAAACAGAGTTTACTGAAGTTCTACAATAATATTGACAAACAATTATATCTCTTGAAAATAAGAGACAGGAAAATGAAAATTTACAGGTCATAAAATAAGAGTATTTCTTATTGCAATAATTTATTTGTTTAACATTTTCAGTTTTTATTTTTCAGCTGAAAAATCCAATACTAGTATTGCTATAAATATTGATTTTATTGTTTTTCAGGACAAAACTTCTGTCGATCCTGAACCAAGGTATAGAACCTCCTGTTATGATATTTGTAAACCAGAAAAAAGGTGTGGATGTTTTGGCTAAATCACTAGAAAAGATGGGTGTAAGTTTGTTTTTTATTTTACTATCAATGTAAATTGATTTTTTTTTATTTTTAGCATAATTTTCTCATATATTAGCAATAGTACAAAGACATACAAATTAAAATATAAGTGGAGTAAAGACTGAAATAATATTGTTTTATACCTCAGCTACGATTCTTTCACCTTTTTGATTTTCTCTGGACACTCCAGTTTCCTCCACCATCCCTAAACTGACTGCCTTGTTTAAAGTGAAAGATTCTTGACTGAGGTGTAAAACGCCATCAATCCAATCCATATCAAATAACATGATGTATACAAATCATTATGATTCCTTTTATTTACAGTACAATGCTACAACACTCCATGGAGGTAAAAGCCAGGAACAGAGAGAATATGCTCTACAGAGTCTCAAGACTGGCGTTAAAGATATACTTGTGGCTACAGATGTCGCTGGTCGTGGTATTGATATCAAAGATGTATCTATGGTTATCAATTATGATATGGCTAAGAGTATAGAAGGTATGTACATTTTTAAATGCATCCTCATATTCATGAAAGATTTCACATTGACTCACTAGATACCTTTCCCTAATAAATTTGAAGAGCATCTTCCTGAAGAGCAGGTCGTTGAATCAAACTCTGACATATCATACAGTACATAAGACTTGCCTAGTGCTTGGCATTAGGAAGAGAGAGGTTTAACTGGTTCCCCCAGTGGAAGGATATTAGACTGGGGGAGTGGTATACTTTCCTACAGCATACTGACTGGATGAGCTGGTACCTTACAAAAATGTCGATCTGAGTGTGCTAGTACATGGCTCCCATCTGTGCATATGTTGCCAAAAGGAAAAATACACACACAAAAAAAGATGATGTCACAATTTTTTTTTTCAAAATTGGAAATACATGTGTATTATGTTACAAATGAATTAATATATTTACCAAAATTATGATTTTGCGCAACAAAAATAAGGAATTCAGAAAACAGAAAACTAATGAAATTGAGAAATTGAGCGGTTTGCCAGTAGTGAAATTTTTTGTTTTGCTTTAAGATGACCGATCTAAAAAAGTTTTGCATGTACCCTAAATGAATAACACTTAAAAGGAAGTGTAAGTACCTGTATTTATTCTGTTGTTATTTTTTAATCCCAATTTCTAAAAGATATCTGCATGTAAAATTTTTACTCAAAATTGTTTTATATTAATTAATACTTCATTTTATTTCAGACTATACTCATCGTATTGGTAGAACTGGCAGAGCTGGTAAAAACGGTGTTGCAATATCATTCTTAACACAAGATGATTCTGCCGTATTTTACGACCTTAAACAATTGATCTTGTCCAGTCCAATATCGTCCTGTCCCTCCAGATCTGGCAAATCACCCAGAGGCACAGCGTAAACCAGGAACAGTTGTCCAGAAGAAGAAAAAAGATGAGACTATTTTTCTTACCTGAGATGAATACATTTTATGTGTATTATTTGAATTTTGCAATCAGTGCTAATATTCTGTTAAATCAGATACAATTGAACACACTGTATAAGTATTTATTTTTGCTGTGTATAAATATTGGCATTTTGGTATTATATTAATTTCCAACAATATTAATACACTTCAACATTTATTTTCACCCACCTGTCTGAGGGGAAACAATGACAGCCCCAACATTAATACACGCTAAATGTTTGAGACCCTCGGGAGTGCCAGATATAATACACACTAATATAAATACTTATACAGCATTTAAATTTGTCACTTGGCCATTAAAATGACTGGCTTTTTACTGTGGTCACTTTGTATTTGTTCTATAGCTGACCACTCTACACAGTTTTGACTGTTGAGAAATATTTTTAATGTGGAACTTAAATTTGAAATTGTATCATATTGATTCAAGCAGAGAGATGATGCTGTTGGAAAAGTCTTGTGCTGTGACTAGCATTTAATGTGCCAATCCTGCATCATTAAGTAAAGGGGATTATTATTAGTGTGTTTATCATAAAGTAAAGAGAGACAATAGCATATTTAGAACTATTTTTCTACCCACAACATTTGAGAGGGTTATATATGAATCACCATGTCTCCTTCCCTCGGTAACATTTACATGTACCTCAGACTATAGATGGATTTTGATCAGACTTGGTAACAAATGTAATCCAACTATGACAGGATGTGATGTATAAGGTCAAGGTAACAAAGTCGCTAGAGATACTATGGCTGGGAGATTTAGGCTTTCAAATTTTAATATTAATTTTATTTGTATCGCAAAATGAAAACTAGTAAAATAACATTATGAACATAAAAAAATAATAAATAATAATAATAATCGAAATTGTAAGAAATAATTTTTTTAACCCAAAAATGATGTTCACTTTAATTATAATTTGCATCTGTAATTGGTTAGGTAGACATTATGTAAAGGAATTTAGATCTATGTATTTAAGCATCCAAAAACTTCAATCAATCTTCCTGTAACATTCTGGGCAAATAATAACTAAATTCAGTGTGAAAGGTCATAAGGATGTAAGATTCAGAATATGTTGATACCAGTATCCAAGACTAGCATCTTAACTATAAATTGTAACAACGGAAATGTCAGTTTAGGTTTACTGAACAACCATTTTGGTAAGAAAAAAAATAGGGTTTTTCAGATCTTAAATGTTCTGCCTGTTTTTAAAAAACTGTCTTTTGTATATTTTACATATGTAAGTGTTGGACAAAAAAAAAATGTTACGTGCATGAATTATTTTCTGGATTTTACTATTTTAGAACTTTCTAAATCTGTATAAATTTCTCGCAAAGAAAAAATTAAAATATATGAATAATCAAAGAAATAAGCTTTAATTATGAAATTAACATGTGCACCAAAAATTTTTGATGTTGTACAAAATGTATGTGCTTATGGCAAAATTCAGGGAGAGATCTTTAGCATGCGATGCCTGTCATGAAATGGAGCATTGGTTTTTAAGGTCACCCCTGAAGGACTCCATGACTTTCAGTTCTAATTTCTGAGTGCTTGTGGAAAGAGCAGTCTTTACCTATGTTCAAGTTGGTTAGACCAGGCTTGGGTTTGAACCCTGACCTCCCACATATGAAGCGAGCACTCTACCAACTGAGCTACCATAGCGGTCTCTTCTGATAAAAAGATACAAATTCAATTAAATATGGTTTTTATTGATGAGTTACATATTGAATAATATATGAGCATTGCTGGTAAAGATAGCATCAAATTATGTCTGAAGTGGCTTCATTTACAACATGGACCAACATGCCATTTAAAGTAGAAACAAGTTTGGTTTGAATAACAGCTTTATAATATATAGTATAATTTTGTTTCTCAAATTCATCTTAATGGCGATCATTTAAATTGATTATTTGTTTTGTTGGACATTTTGAATTGTTGAATAACATAAAGTCATCGGTAATTGTACAAAACTTTCATTTAAAATTTGTTGATATTTGTTCGATGTAGTTGTAGAGTAAAAACATAAAGTGTTTGGTAATAACACTGAATTATCATTTAAACTTGATTGATTTTTGTTTGTTTTGTGCTGTAGAATAAGTCTCTGCTAACAGCATGTGTTACCAGTTTTGTTACCATTAGATTTAGATAGTGCTTAAACGGGCTAGGGGCTAAGAAAAGGGTCCTTCCAACATCACCAAAAAGCAGACAAAACTGGTTTAATCCTGTAACATGATTTTTATTAAAAAAAGTGGATTCCCATTGTCACTTTGACGATTGGAATGGATTCCCTGTTGTAACCTTGACGATTGACAAATAAAGCATGCTTATTCATAAACACCTTAAATTTCAGTTGCACATTTATAGAAAAAAACCAACATTTTGATCAGAAATATCCTAAGGATTCTTTTCTCAGCCACTGGTCCAAATTGGGTTGACCCCACATTTTATCATGTTTACAGTATGAGGTGGAATCACATACATATACATTGTATATCATTGTTATATCTCAGAGAAAGTTCTTAAACTATTATTGATGAATTTCTAATCATGTGGTATGAAACAATTTATATTGTTTAACGCAGCAAGTGGTCAAAATTGCCAGCCTATTGACTTGATAGATAATGTTCCCTCGGGAGAAAAATCCTCAATATTTTCTTCAACCACAGGCACTGGCCCCAGTTTCACAATCATTCCTTAACTAAAATTTTCCTTAACTTAAATTTTGTAAATTTCAGCAATCTCTTTTGGAAGTTTGAATGAATATTTTTCACAAAACTAAATATGGATGATATGGGGCTGAAGTGATCTTCAAAATGACACCTAAAATTCCTGTAGATGTGAACAATCAGTAAAACTATTACAACTTCATATACCAGATTTTAGTTAAGGAGAATTTAAGACTCGAGGGCTGATGAAGGGTGTGATATCAAAATGGTCTTATCATAAACTTTTTATCATGTTTCCTTTGAAGTAAAATTAACTATTGATAATAATTAAATTTTTAAGCAGTCCAGCAGGTTTTATTTTTTATATCTATCATGATCTCATAGATAATTTTTTACCGCATACGTCATACGTCAATGTTACCCTAAGCAACCGCTAACGACGATCTTCCAACATCTAGGTCAGTCACCATATTCGTCCAACATGACGTGGACAGAGGCATTTGTTTTCTTCATTAAAAAGTGAAGGTTTTAAAATTAGTTTTAAGATCTGCAGTCATAAATCATGATTGTGATGACAACAGGGAATCTGAGTTTTTGAACCGGCAGGTGCATCATATTTTGGATAGGTTACACTGATGACAAGGAAACGTCCCCACACAAGTACAGGAACATATTGGCTACTAGCTGGAATGATTTAATTTTTGGCTTCTGTAAGTTTATTTATTGATGATAGTGATGACAACATATTATTAATTGATATTTTTGTACGGGTGAACAGTTCAGCTTCGAACTGATGTCTCATTTTTGTCCTGACATACTTGTCTCAGCTTGAAACCAGCATCGTTTATATTTTCAAGTGCTGTCGTGCACAATCAGTGTAAACTAGTTGTACCTCTTCGATGTGTTTGTATGTTTGCAAATTCCGAAACTCTCTTTAAAATTAATTTAAATACAACTGATACATGAATGTACTGCACACATGCTCATCGTGTTAACCATAAACAGTCAGTATCAAGCTGAAGTGACACTAAAAATCTGCCATTATCGGAATTTTATGAGGGGTGTGATATCACTTTTCTAGGGGCGTGATATCACTTTTCTAGGGGTGTGATATACTCGGGCTGATATCAAATTGTGTGAATTCGAGAGTTATCACACATACAAAAATAGTGATATTATTAGTAAACATATGATAATATCATTTATCATGTATTTGTACTAAAATACATAGTTTCTGCATATTCAATATTGATGCAAACTACAAATCAATATTGCACCCCAATAATCACACCCCCTATATCACATCCCCAATATAACACACCTTCTCGGATCCTCTTGGCTATAAGTATCCGGAAGGCCTGTAATGTTCCGCTTCGATGTGGACGATCATAAACAAACATCATGTCGTCCTGGTCCAGTCGTGGAGAGAAAATTATGGAAGAACTGGTGTATGCAAAAATTCAAATATATAATAAAAAGAACAAACCATGGTTAATTCCATAAGCCCTCTGTCTGATATTGGAGTCTTGGGCTGATATGACATGTGATATGGAATTTACTGTGCTTTATTCTCTCTTAAATATGTATGAATATCATGAAATCAAAAAAACATACAGAAAAAAAAAATGAAATCAATTTATTTGTTTTTTGGTTTATTTTGAATACATTTTTGAATTTGTGAGCTTCAAATTTGCAACCCTTTTATCATGTATCAAAAATAAATTCATGCATATGTAAGCATTCCTGTTTTTGATCTTCATTCAGGTCACAATAAAATACCTAAATTGGTATTTTCAACTCTGTTACAGTGAATTTTGATGAATTTTCATAGAAAATCAATATGGCCTTTACCATAAAATATTTTTGTAGGAAGAAAACTGTTGCTGCTACGACTTTTACATGTTGAAAAACAAGACAAATGGTGGGTTCTTTTGTGATACGGTATAATTTGTCACCCAAAACACCAATTCTAGTGTAAATATAGTCATTTTTGATATATAAAATCCCCATAGCAACAAAAGTTTCCTTTCTACAGAAATGTTTTACAGTAATTGAGGATGCACATAGCAAATTTTAGTTACAACTAAACTCAAGTAAACAATACCAAACTGAATTTGATTAAATCAGATTTTCTGTAAAAGTGTTGCATAATAAACGGTCACAAAGACTGTGACTCAGAAAGTAGAGATCACCCACATATACATGTAGGTTCAAATCCTGCTCGGTCAGATCCTAGGGTGAGGTAGTGTCAGTTTGCTTGTTGTAGGTTTGTGGTTTTCTGAGGGTACTCTGGTTTTCTCCACCGTCTCAGAACTGACTGCTTCAATATAAGTGAAAAAATTCTTGACTGGGGCGAAAAACACCATCGATCTAATCCAATCCATCTTTTCACTGATACTCAGTAAATTTCTGAAACTAATACTCAGTAAATATCTCAAACTAAAATTTATTAGTATCAAACTTACAACAGAAATAAATACTAAAAACTTTCAGATATACATATATAATATAAATATAATATACATAAACGTCAATATTAAAATAACTGACAAAACAAAATGGTATATATAGATAAAACACTAAAAATGTCCAAGAGGTACAACATAACTGTCATCTAATGTTCTAAAGTACCAGATCACACATTTATATAAGGCCATGTAAAAAAAAATCTGGTTCTCAGACACTTTTTTTTTCAAAAAGTGGCAAGGTAGGTGGGTATTTTATTTTATTTCACAAACTTATGCACAAGGTAGGCATTTTATTTTATGCAAAATTTTAATACATTTTATACATATAACCGTACTCCTGAATAAAAAGATATTAACCTTCAGTATGCATTATAGATATTTTCAGTAATGCATCATTATGTAAATGTTTGTGAAAAAGATTCAATACAGTTTTGAATTCTAAGCATTTTATTTTCATATACGAAAAGTGTATTAAATAAACATTCAAACAGTAAACAGTGATGCTGTGTTTTAGAACAATACCCAGGAAATGGGCTGGCATTGCTAAAATGGTATACAAAAACAAGCAATTACATGTTCTTTATCACATAAAACTTGAACATTCACACATACAGTGACATAGTGAGGTAGTGTCTTTCAATAGTTCTACATATTTATAAAGCTGTATTAACTGTCATATTCTTTTTCACATTTATTTTGGTCAATATTAAAAGATTCACAACCATATATCGGTTACCTTCCAATATTTTGAAACAAAAGTGTAAAATGTAAATACTGCATGCATACTTGGCACAATACACAACAGATACATCGATTGTTTAGTGTTGTATTTATGGCAGGGTTATTTTCGGTAGGGATTTCATTTCCTAACATATCGTTCAAAAGTCCATCACAAATTTTTTGTACAGTTAATTTGGACTTCACTGGCACAAGTGTCCATGATACTAATGTTTTCTTGTCAAAACTGAAAGTAAAGCTTGCTAAAATTGTCGCTTCATTGGCATTGCCGGCCAAATTCTCCGGAGCAGGTGCCATGTTTTTTTTTTACACTAACACGATCGGAAACGTAATTGAAGTTATTTACCTTTCCTGAAGAGGAAAACTTACGAGGTGTCTCGAGAACAACATTTGCTCTTTACAATCTAGATCAATAAAGCGTTTTGAAAAATTCTACTTTCACTTTTGAGAATCTTAGTCATTGATGTGTTTGATCTTTATAGTTTATTTCCTGCTCAAAACAGCCAATTGGTGGATATTTTTTTTTACACCACAATAAAATGGAGCAATCGGCAGCAAATTTAAGCATGCGGCGGTGTCTGAGAACCAGAGAATGTTTTTTACCCGGCCTAATATGAAGTTTACACTAAAATTGTTGGAAAAGGACCTCATAACTTGTGATTTAAAATACTGGTATAACACATTTGTACAATATGAAGCTTATTATAAATTTAAACCACTAATGTCATGTTTGTTTTTGTAACTTGGTTAACATAATTTCTACCCGTATCTACTACTGTGTCTTAAGGTCAGTTTTTTTCATCTCAGCACAACAATTTTTTATCATTTTAAAGTTAATCATAAAACAAAAACAGTATTAATCTGATGTTATGGCACACTTAATTCCATTCTTTTCCAGCATACTGACAGCATCTTTTACTACAGTTTCTAGAGAGCCACTCGCATCCATTTCAATACAAGAAGGTTCCTCCATTCTTCTGTAAGAATCGTACAATCTGCAAAGAATATAAGAGTGATTGAAGTTTAACATACAAGACTATCCTCTTTATGTCGAGACTTCACCAGCTACATGGGTAAAGGTCAGGGCTCCAAGTGGCGAGTAAAATACTCGCAAATGCGAGTAAAAATTACATTTGGCAAGCAAAATTTATGTCCACTCGCCAAATGGTGACCAAAAATTATCCAGCTGGCTGGTATTTTTACTTCCAAGTTCACTTAATTGGTCAGCTATTGGAAATCTTAATTTGTAAACAATTTGTTTAATATCGATTGATGACCTAGATTTCTCTTGTTTGTAATAAAATTAATAGAAATTATGACTTACATCACTTGGAATAACTGTCATGGATCTTGGTCTTAGATGCATTTGAATGAAACGGAATTGTATTACGTAACGGGAACATGTAACTGCACATAAACAATATGGCGAAACAGCAAGTAAGCATTTCAACCTTTGGTTTTGGGGAGCCGAGTGAAAAGGCAAGCCGCCAAATTGATAAAAATATTGACCATGTGTGCGAGGACCAAAAAAAGGATAGTCATACGGTTATCAGTCATACGGTTAATGGTAACCGTAAGTTTTTGAAAAAAATGATTGGCTTTGGAAATATAAAGTCTTGTATTTCTGGCTAGTAACTTTTGGACCTGGCTAGTAAAGTTTGGACTTGGCTAGTAAGTTTCAAACTAACTAGCCAATTGGCTAGTAAAACCTAAGCACTGCTTGGAGCCCTGTTACATTTATCGTAAGCTTATAGACTAAAGTGTTCATTGCAATGGCCTTAGTGGCTCGGAGGTAAAGCCTCCACCTCAAGTGTGTGGAGTTGTGGGGTCAATTCCCTATTGGGTCATAAATAAGATTTAAAATTTGAGTTAATGCTTCCTTGTCTGACATTTGACAAAAACTTAACTTGTTAACCCAGTGTTGGGATAATATGCTAGAGAAATGATATGTCTGTCTGTGCCATACTGACTTGGTGAGTTAGCACCTCAACAAATAGTTGCCTTGGACGGACCATAAAATGTACTTGCACATCTCATGCATTTCATGGAGGAACACCTAGGTGTTTTTCAAGTAAAATTGTTTTATCTTTGAATTTGTTTCCCCATACTTTTAGATTTTACCCAAAAAATTTAAAACAGCCTTGATATGAGTGAAAGAAACTTGAAAGGGCATGAAACATCATTACTCCACTCCACTAGATATGCTGAACCAGACAATGATTGCAACTTTGTTGCAACTAGTCTAAAAATAATAACCATAATTAATCGTCCTAGATGCTGACATGGTATATCAAACAATTTGTTTACCTTTGTCTAAATAGCATATCCTTATCAAGGCTCTTTTCTTCAAATGTTTTTTCTATTGCTCGATGATCTAGCCTCTGTCTCCTTACTTCTTCACTCACAGACAAGAACAGTACAATGTCTGGTTTTAATAAATCTGATGGCCATTTGTATACCCAGTGACCCAAACAAGGGAGATCACCACTACTTGTCTCATTTGCTATACCATATGCTGTAGTACTGTGCCAATATCTGTAAATGAGAAACAAATGTAAGTAAATAAATTACAATATTATACCTCATAAATTTGTTTTTCTAATAAATGCATTGATTTTACTCTGGGCGATAATTTGCAATACAGACCGGAGGCTACGGGCGATGTTTGCTTACGTCACATGATTGTCTTTGATGACATAATATTACACTAACAAAAAGTACATCCAAATAGTTTCATCAGTGGATTAACACAAATACGAAGTTACAGTCTTGAATGGTAACTATATGTATAATAGGTAAACAAAAGTAATTATGTAATTCAAGAAAAATGCTGATGTCTATTTTAAGATGGTATCCATTCAGTATAATATAACAAATTTTCATGGGGTTTAAGGTTATATTTCAGTTTATTGATGGGACAGGAACACTGAAATATGATATGGACCTCAGCTTTGCTTCAGTCCATATCATATTTTCAGGGTGCCTGCCCGGTCCATAAACCAAGATATAGCCCGCAATCCCATGAAATATTTGTTAAATATTTTGCTTTTTCAAGTGTAAACTGATAGCATGTTGTATTTCATCAGCAGTTACAATTAGAATTGAATCGTTAAGAGCAAAATTCTCATTTGAAATTGTAAATTATACTGGTAAGTGTTTTAAGGACATTTTGATTTACATACATAAAAAAATTACTGCTGCTTTACTTAATACCAAAATCATACAAAAAATATTGTCCCTCTGAATCACAGTTATGTTTTCAGACAAACCGAAAAAGATTTTGCGGAATATCTACACAGGTGTATCTTGCTTTTTTTGTTCAAACACTTTAATACAATTAAAAAAATGTCTTGACTTAAAATAAGTTCAGAAACCTGATTGAACCATGATTAAAATAAAATGTATCCTTGACAATGTTATCCAGGGTCTCGAGAATTATTTCCAAATTTTCATTTTGACATCATGTGTATCTATTCACTTGTACAAGTTTAGAAGTCTTTGATGACACAAACTAATAAAGTCACAACCAGTGTCATGTTATAAAGTTGACAAACTGTTATCTAAATCATATATCAATCAATGCAATATTAGAACTTTAATATCAGCTGATATTCAATCAAATTGGACGGACATACATGTAGCAGTCTTAAGACAAGGGGCCTTAGTGGCCGAGTGGTCTAAAGTGCACACTTACCCAATAAGTTATTGCTGATAACTGCAAAGTTGTCAAGAGCGACTGTAACAAAGTTCTATGGTGATAGGTGAGGTGACAAGGTTATTGCTGATAACTGCAAAGTTGTCAAGAGTGACTGTAACAAAGTTCTATGGTGATAGGTGAGGTGACAAGGTTATTGCTGATAAGTGCAAAGTTGTCAAGAGCGACTGTAACAAAGTTCTATGGTGATAGGTGAGGTGACAAGGTTATCCAAGTGCATTATAACAAGGTTTTACTTTTACATTAAGCAATGGGGCAAAGTCATCGAGGGACATTATAAAGAAGTTTTTCTGTAGATGAAAAATTTTACCTGTCCATGATAACTGGTCTAGTTGCACATTCTTTAGATATCTGCATTGCAACGATGTAGTTACCAATTGTGTAATAAGCTCTTCGAATAATCTCTGGTAGGGAGTCAAAGTATTTTCTCAGATGTTGTATAGGTCCAGGTGGTGTGAAATACCTCACACCGTTCATTTTCTCACACAAAATTTGCGTAATTGTTGTTTTGCCTGTAAGTAAGAAATTACTGTTCAGGTGATGCAGCATGATTTTTCTTCTCTAAATTTTCAAATCGCTAAACAAGATAATGATCCAAATAGGGTAAACTTTTCACAGATCCATCTTAATAATGCATTAAATTTACTCATATATAACCCATATTTTGAAAGTGCATATATGTCAAGTATATTATGAATTCTGTAAGTTTAATTCAAATTTTTGTTACCATGGTTACAAATAAGAGTGGAGTAATGGAGTTTTATGACCCAGTCAAGATTCTTTCACCTATTTCAAGGCGGTCAGTTCTGGGATGATGGAGGAAACCAGAGTGCCAGGAGAAAACCACCGACCTTCAGCAAGGGAACTGACAAACTTTCTCACACTAGGATCTGTCCTGAGTGGGATTCGAACCCAAGCGGTGAGAGGTGCTGTGTTCAATAAGCGTGCGCTTTAGACCACTTGGCCACCGAGGCCCCTTGGTTACAAATAAGAAAAATGGGGGAAAAAACAATAATAATAATAATAATAAAAATAAAATAATCATAAAAAGTTTAAAAAAGAAAAAAAACAACGTAAAATGAAGAATATTGTTTTTTTCTAGATGACCTATTGACCTCATTTTGGTATTCAGATTGCTCCATGGTAGAACTTGTGTCAGTATAGTCCTTTGTGATATTAATAAAGTTGTATTTTGGGGTTAATATCTAAAGACATGTGCATTCTGATTTAGCATTTGAAAGTCAATATTATGCAACCATTGTCGAATATGTTGCTAAGTGCTAAATTGTTAAGAAAAAATAATTACATAGACACGAATTTAGTCTATAACTTTTTGTATCACTACATGTGACAGTCTATATCAAATTCAAGTCAATTCGCCCCACGGTAAATTCGCCCCCACTTTCAACAAATTTGCCCCCATGTCAAAATCGCCCCCACTTCGGGCAAATTCGCCCCCACTTTCAACAAATTCGCCCCCACGTACAAAATCGCCCCCATTTTTTTCTAAACTTCATTTTGTAGTAATGACTTATGAGTTGATTTATGATGACGTGCTCAAGTAAATTCCCCTGGTACCTGTGCTCTCCATCAGCGACAGAGGTAGTAGGTCTAAATGCGGTAGCTCAGTTGGCAGAGTAATTGCACCGTAAGAGGAAGGTCGTGATTTCGAACCCTATGGTCCAAGACCGCGAAGCACTAAGCATTATGATAGCTGGTGACGTCTCATTATAAGTGAAATACTTTTGACTTGGGAGTTAAACACCATTACTTAACTCAACTCTAAAGACTGGAGGCTATTAGACGGTAATGGACGGTAGCAATATTTCACTTAAGAAAAGTTTTTATTGATTAATTAAGATATTATCCATACAAACAACAGCTATCGTCTAGTACCGTCTAATAGTTCCATATATTTGTCCAAGTTGAAACTGTGGACAGTTGGTGGTTAGAGGTAAATAGCAATTCTACACCTATGTATAAACAGAAGTCTCATCGCCTTCATTTGATGTTACCAGACACAGAGAGAAGGTTTCGTAAGGTGCGCGTGGTGTGTTAAAAAGGATGGTTTTTTTAATGATTTCCCTCAACGATGTAATCTATCTATACTCTGCTCTGATGTGATCTTTTACAAACACTAAATATTTTCTTTTTTCTGTACCCACTGTTGTGATTATATCATAATCCTACAAAGGACTTTTGATAATCACCATTTCAATATAAATTATTACAGTAATCACAACACTGTCTTATGTGTGAATTCTGTAAAGGCATTATGAATACTCCACATACCGGTAAATTGCAACACACACAATGCATATTTACAAATAATATGTTAACAGTGTTAATTTGGCATATTTGAGGTAAAATAAAATTAATAATAACAAAAAAAAAGTTAAAAAAAAAAAAAAAAGGTAAAATCTCAATAAAAGTTGGGGGCGAATTTTCAAGAAGTGGGGGCGAATTTTCAAGAAGTGGGGGCGAATTTGAAGGGGGGCAATTTTTGACATGGGGGTGATTTTGCAAGAATTGGGGGCAAATTTGACGGTTGCAAATTTACCGTGGGGCGAATTGACCTGATACCTCTACATCTCATTGACATAATCTGAACATTGAAAGTAAAGATTTGGGAGTATGGTTACTCAAATCAACAGACTCAATTCTTTTAGACCAGTGCATAATCTGAACATTGAAAGAAAAGACTGAGGAGTATGGTTACTTATAAATCTAAACAGACTCAATCCTTTTAGACCTGAAGGGCTGGGGAAATTCACTCACCTGTGGCATCTAGTCCCTCTACAACAATAAAAGGATAATTCATTTGTTTTTGCAAATTATCACAAGAAAATGATTCTGAGATCCAAGTATCTGCTATCTTCAACAATTCTAAAACTTCAGGGCTTTCTTCATCTTCACTAAACTACAAAAAAAAAAAAAAAAGTACATTGTTCAAATTTTTATCAATAAATCTGAATATCCTATTTGCTTAATCTATAATAATAATAACAATAATAATAATAATAATAATAATAATAATAATAATAATAATAATGAAAATAATAATAATGAAAATAATAATAATAAGTTTTATTATTTTAACATGAGGTTGTAGAAACACTTGTCTGATAAAATAAAAAAATATATAATATATTTGCAAAAGTTAAAGTTAAACCTGTATTTATCACAAGTACTGTAAATTCTGTATTTTTCTTCAATGGCAATCTAACAAAGTTTGACCACTACAGTAGCTCAGTTGGTAGAGAACTTGCTCTGTATGTTGGAGGTCATGATTTGAACCCTGGTCTGGTCTGTTCAAGACTTGAGCAATGGTACTGACTGTTCTTTCACCAAGCACTCTGCATTTAGACATGAAAGTCACTGGTTCCATCAGAGAAGACCTTAAAACCGATGCCTCATGTCATTGAAGGAGTGAAATGCTAAAGAACCCTCCCTGCACACTGCCCCTAAGCACACTGCAAAGGTCAAAATTTCTGTCACTTCACCTATAGCTGAACATCTCGATATAAGTGAATTTTTCTTGACAGGGGCATAAAACCCTATTAAATCAATCAATTAATCTTACAAAATTGAAAAAAAAAAAGATAAATAAGTTCTCTAAAATTATTTCCAATATGAATCGTAATTACTTTTACATACGTTGTATGTTGTTATGTGTATTGGTATTATTGACTCTACATTGACAATGAATAAAGTATGTAAAAAAATTACAAAACAACAGGTTAACAATAAGAGAGATAGTAGAGAGTGGAAGCTCTCAAATTCCAACTCCTACGATCGTAAGAAATGGAGATGTGAGGTAAACTCTGCCATTTGTGCAGCTAGCCAGTCATCTGGAAGGATAGACAATGCTTCTGAACCTGCATGTTATTTAAAAGAAACAGATGATGATGATAAGAAATTACCGGTGTAATCACCTATATATCTATATGGTAATAAACAATATATGTAATATGTTCAAGTTTTAGAAATTATAAAAATCACACCTACAGAATACCTTTAAGATTAAACAATAAAATGCTTTATTAACAAATTCACAACCTGGGTTTAATTCATGGTGTCAGAGGAAATTTTAAATTTATTTAATTACGGTAATACATGTGTATTAATCTTAAAAATAGTGCTTATTACATTACCCTGCCTTTGAATGAGGCACCCCAAGTGTACCCAAAAAAGAGTGCATAAAAATTAACCATTATCTGTATGAAATCGAATATGCCTCAATAGTCGGGGAAAGGATATTACATAACTTCATCATCTTGTATACATATGCATGCTAAGAGATGTCTCCATCTCACCCATGAGATGCCTTTCAGGTGAAAAAGGATAGTGCTTGTTTTACAAATGGGCAATCCAGGTTTTAATTTCCAATGGATGATAGGAAGGAAATATTGTGACTAGAATTTACACAACAATCATTCATTTGATTGGCAATATCATTTTTATCACAGTAAAAATTAGTTTTTACTTTGTCAAAAAACATTGTGACAAAATGTAATCACAAAGCTAAAACAATTACCAGGTAAATTAAATGTAATTAGCTTGTAATCACAATGTATTCATGATTTAACACTATAGAAACAAAAAATCAAATTTATGCAAATCAAGCATTCTGCAATACAATAAATGATTTTTAATGAAGAACAGACCTGATTTAGCACAAGTCTAGCCCTCTTGTACCCATGAAACACTGGACAGAATTCTGAATCTTTTACAAAAAAATCAGATTCACATATTTCTTTATCTGTTTTTTCAACCTGGAATGGATGTTGTGAGTGTGCAAACTTATTCTCTTCATATTTTGCATCCGGGTTTGAAACAAGTCTGTCAATTTTTGTAAAAATATTTCCATTTTCATTTTCCAGTAAGCTGAATATTTTCAATCCATGTTGAATCAACATGGACTGAATTTTAGCTTGTAATTCAGAGTTCTCGTTTTCGACTGTAGGTTTTGAAAAATATAAACAAACACCGCGACTCAACTGTTTTCCCGAAGTAGGTGCCATATTCGACTTATTGTACACTGTACATATTGCGCACCCACCATCACTAGGGCAAATAGTCACGAGTTTCCGTGTGAGTCTTTGGGATGATACCGCACTCTTTAAATACTTATAACGATACTCCTCTGCATCAGGAAATAACAAATAAATGTTGTAATTACTGCTCAAGAATTTTGACATGGATCCATTGGCACGTGGGCTGGTACCATGATCAGAACTTGAACTAGAATCCTTCTTGAAATAAGCAGGTTTATCTGGGAAAGCAATATAAATAATTTCTTCTTTCATTTTAGTCAAAAATGTAGATGAATAAAATCCATTTGCATTAAGATGACTAAATTTCTTCTCTAAAAATCGTCGCGCCAAAAACCTGGCGCAAAATG
Source organism: Tegillarca granosa (assembly GCA_029721355.1). Taxonomy (NCBI): domain Eukaryota; kingdom Metazoa; phylum Mollusca; class Bivalvia; order Arcoida; family Arcidae; genus Tegillarca; species Tegillarca granosa. The sequence continues at coordinate 688,558 of CM056608.1, forward strand.
AAAACATACCCTACTTTCGTTTTAAATCGAGGCTGACTTTTAATACAAAGTGTAGCTGTACTGAAGTGTACTGGCTATCACATTATTTCCTTTTATCTTGATCTTAATCAATATTAAATGAATTTTGTATTTCATGTCTTTAAAATTATGTTTTCAGACGAAAAATCATTTAATGCAGAAATGATAAATGTCAGAAGTTACTTATATTTCAATTTTTGTATTTTGGTGCGGATGGGAACACTTTTGTACCACTTTTAATATTTTATTTGTCATCAAATAAGATACCCACTTGCTTTAATGCGTTGAAGAAAAAGTTGCACGAAATACTAAAATCGAAAATATGTCTGATGACAGTAATGACTGTGTTTCGTCGACAATAACTGGCAACATAAAGGAAAATTTCAAAAGGTCTGCAACGAGATCAAGTACTATGTCAAGTGATGGAAATAGCATATCAGCACATCCAAACAACAAATTGAACAATAATTCTGCATTTTGTAGTTGTGCAATTTTGCCAAACCGTATTAGTGACTGGACTAGTGATCACCTGAATTCTCTTGGAATTGATATTATGTTAAGTGAACCCTTGACTCCAGAAGAAATCTTTCATAAAGTTTTTGATAAACTATTTTTAGAACAAGATAAAGCTCAAAGATTTAAAGAACACATTTTATTTAAAATATGCACCATTGGGATGAAAAAATTTACAGAGCTATCATAATATTCAAGAAATACTAAACTAAAATGTAGACAATCTAAAAACAAAATTAATATCTGAAAAGGGTAATTGCTGGAGAATTAAAAATTTGGAATATTCAGAGCGGTTTTTAACAGAAAGGTAGGTATAGGTTTCCAGGTACGATGTAGAAGGAAAAGGGGAAAATGCAGCAGAAAACCGAGATCTGTTACAAAAATGACATGATGCTCTATACTGGCTGAGTAACCAACAAAACTGGAATGGTTCTTTACTAATACTAGAAAAGTGATATACCGAATGGGACAACATCAAAACTGCAACCAGCTCCTGACTAGTACTATTGTAGTGGACCAGGCTTGATAGGTGGCCAGGTAGTTCAGATTGTAGAGCATCTTGTAGTATTGAGAATGACCCAGGTTCGAGTCCCCGTTTGGCTGCTGCATTTTTCCCTTTTCTGAAACATTTGTAGGCTTGTCCTATCCTGGCAAGTGCCTGACCAACAGATTTGTCCAAGGGTAGAACCTGCTTGGTTTCGATTCAGGGCAGTTGAATTGAAAAAAGGAAGTGAGGAATGTAGCGGACCAGGCTTGATAGGTGGCTGGTAGCTCAGATGGTAGAGCATCCCGCTAGTATTGGTAAGGACCCGAGTTCGATTCCAGGTTTAGCAGCTGCATTTTTCCATTTCCTGTTACACTATCAAGAGGCTATATACTGACCTGGATAACAGCAGAACTGGAACTTACGCCTGACCAACACTGGCAGGGTGGTCTTTACTGAACAAGCTAACAGCAAAACTGGAACTTGCTTCTAACCCATTCCAGCAAGGTGCTCTCTACAGACTATATAAACCTGAATCAATATCACCTGTATCTTTTTTGGTTTCACTCTTCCACTAATATCACCTCTTTACAATTAGAGCAGTATTTTATTCTTTTGTTTGATAAGCCTATTAGACTCAATTTTGGGTTATTAATATAACTTAACTCTGTCACTTGCTGTTTCATCCATCAACTATTTTTGTCTAAGTCACTCACTGTTTCAAACCTCAACCAATATTGTCTGTCATTTGTTGCTTCATCCCCTGTCAAATTTTTCATCTCTTGTCACTTGCTTTTTCACCCATTTATCATTTTCATCTATGTCACATGTTGTTTCAACCATCAACCAGTTTGTTTTTTTTGTCACATGGCATTTCAACCCACTACCAATTTGTTTTTTTTTGTCACATGGCATTTCAACCCACTACCAATTTGTTTTTTTGTCACATGGCATTTCAACCCACTACCAATTTGTTTTTTTTTTGTCACATGGCATTTCAACCCACTACCAATTTGTTTTTTTTTTGTCACATGGCATTTCAACCCACTACCAATTTGTTTTTTGTCACATGGCATTTCAACCAACTACTAATTTGTTTTTTTTTGGTCACATGGCATTTCAACCCACTACCAATTTGTTTTTTTGTCACATGGCATTTCAACCCACTACCAATTTGTTTTTTTTGTCACATGGCATTTCAACCCACTACCAATTTGTTTTTTTTTGTCACATGGCATGTTTCAACCATCAATCAGTTTGTTTTTTTGTCACATGGCATTTCAACCAACTACTAATTTGTTTTTTTTCGTCACATGGCATTTCAACCCACTACCAATTTGTTTTTTTGTCACATGGCATGTTTCAACCATCAACCAATTTGTTTTTTTTGTCACATGGCATGTTTCAACCCACTACCAATTTGTTTTTTTTTTTTTGTCACATGGCATTTCAACCCACTACCAATTTGTTTTTTGTCACATGGCATTTCAACCAACTACTAATTTGTTTTTTTTCATCACATGGCATTTCAACCCACTACCAATTTGTTTTTTTTTGTCACATGGCATTTCAACCCACTACCAATTTGTTTTTTTTGTCACATGGCATTTCAACCCACTACCAATTTGTTTTTTTTTTATCACATGGCATTTCAACCCACTACCAATTTGTTTTTTTTTTGTCACATGGCATGTGTCAACCATCAACCAGTTTGTTTTTTTGTCACATGGCATTTCAACCCACTACCAATTTGTTTTTTTTTTTTGTCACATGGCATTTCAACCCACTACCAATTTGGTTTTTTTTTGTCACATGGCATTAAAACCCATTACCAATTTGTTTTTTGTCACATGGCATTTCAACCCTTTACCAATTTGTTTTTTTTGTCACATGGCATTTCAACCCACTACCAATTTGTTTTTTTTTTGTCACATGGCATGTTTCAACCATCAACCAGTTTGTTTTTTTGTCACATGGCATTTCAACCCTTTACCAATTTGTTTTTTTGTCACATGGCATTTCAACCCACTACCAATTTGTTTTTTTGTCACATGGCATTTCAACCCACTACCAATTTGTTTTTTTTTTTTGTCACATGGCATTTCAACCCACTACCAATTTGTTTTTTTGTCACATGGCATTTCAACCCACTACCAATTTGGTTTTTTTTTGTCACATGGCATGTTTCAACCATCAACCAGTTTGTTTTTTTTGTCACATGGCATTTCAACCAACTACTAATTTGATTTTTTTTTTGTCACATGGCATTTCAACCCCCTACCAATTTGTTTTTTTTGTCTCATGGCATGTTTCAACCATCAACCAGTTTGTTTTTTATGTCACATGGCATTTCAACCCACTACCAATTTGTTTTTTTGTCACATGGCATTTCAACCCACTACCAATTTGTTTTTTTTTTTGTCACATGGCATTTCAACCCACTACCAATTTGTTTTTTTGTCACATGGCATGTTTCAACCATCAACCAATTTGTTTTTTTTTTGTCACATGGCATTTCAACCCACTACCAATTTGTTTTTTTTTGTCACATGGCATTTCAACCCACTACCAATTTGGTTTTTTTTTTGTCACATGGCATGTTTCAACCATCAATCAGTTTGTTTTTTTGTCACATGGCATTTCAACCAACTACTAATATGTTTTTTTTCGTCACATGGCATTTCAACCAACTACTAATTTGTTTTTTTTCGTCACATGGCATTTCAACCATCAACCAATTTGTTTTTTTGTCACATGGCATGTTTCAACCATCAACCAATTTGTTTTTTGTCACATGGCATTTCAACCCACTACCAATTTGTTTTTTTTTTTTTGTCACATGGTATTTCAACCCACTACCAATTTGGTTTTTTTTTGTCACATGGCATTTCAACCCATTACCAATTTGTTTTTTGTCACATGGCATTTCAACCCTTTACCAATTTGTTTTTTTGTCACATGGCATTTCAACCCACTACCAATTTGTTTTTTTTTTTTTGTCACATGGCATGTTTCAACCATCAACCAGTTTGTTTTTTTGTCACATGGCATTTCAACCCTTTACCAATTTGTTTTTTTGTCACATGGCATTTCAACCCACTACCAATTTGTTTTTTTTTGTCACATGGCATTTCAACCCACTACCAATTTGTTTTTTTTTTTGTCACATGGCATTTCAACCCACTACCAATTTGTATTTTTTGTCACATGGCATTTCAACCCACTACCAATTTGTTTTTTTTTTGTCACATGGCATTTCAACCCACTACCAATTTGTATTTTTTGTCACATGGCATTTCAACCCACTACCAATTTGTTTTTTTTTTTGTCACATGGCATTTCAACCCACTACCAATTTGTATTTTTTGTCACATGGCATTTCAACCCACTACCAATTTGTTTTTTTTTTTTTTGTCACATGGCATTTCAACCCACTTCCAATTTGTTTTTTTTTTTTGGTTTTTTTTTGTCACATGGCATTTCAACCCACTACCAATATCATCTGTCACATGTTTCAACCCTCAACCAATTTTTATTTGTCACATGTTGTTTCAACCCTCAATCATTATTATTAGTATTGCATTTTTTTCAACCTTTAGCCAATATCATCTGTGTCACATGCTGTTTCAACGTTCAACCATTTTCATCTGTGCCACTTGCTGTTTAAACCCTCAAAAAATGTCATGCAACATATGCTGCTTCGATTCACCCTTTGGACAACCAATATCATCTGTCACATGCTATTTCAACTCCCTATCAATTGCATTTTTGTCACTTTCTGTTTCAACCCTCAACCGTTGAATGTCATGTGACATATGTTGCTTCAACACCTTATTATTATTTTATTTGTCACATGTTGTTTCAACTCTCAAACAATATCATCTGTGTCACATTCTGGTTCAACTCAAAACCAATATTCCATCTGAAATAATCACATTTTCCGTGATGGAAATCATCCTGAATTGTATAGTAATTTTAGTCAAAAAAATTTACTTCACTAAGTAGTACTCACTCAACCTGTAAAGTGTGTTCAAAAGTTCGTGCCTTTCCCTGAAATACTCTGAAATCCTCAATTTTCATGGACATAACTACGGTCATAACAAAGACTTTATCTCCCCACAAAATGAGAAATTTCTTAGAAATTGATGATTTCACAGTATATATATTATAATTATTACTTTACAGGTTTCATGTAATGGGAGAAATGTTTGGAAGATATTTAGTTTCATTGGCAGAGTTTTATAAGTCTGGTGAAGCAGTTACAGAGTTAGTGTATCAGAATTTGTTATACTATTTTATGTCCATGTTTGGATTAGATTGTTAGTAAGTATATACAGTAAAAACTGCCTTAGCGGTCACCTGGAATTAACGGTCACCTGCCGATAGCGGTCAGGTTGAATCCCGCCCAATGAATTTTACTATATATTTCACCTGAAATAAACGGTCATCTGCGAAACGCGGTCAGCGGCCACTAATTTTGTGACCGGCAGCATGAAAGAACCTTGATTAGGCGGCCATTTTGCTTTGATAATTGTCACATGACTTGGTAATGTTGTTTATGATACTATGTTAAACTGATTGCTAAGCCGTATCGCACTTGTCGATTCGATTTATAAGTAAAAACAATAAAATTATTTGAGAAGTATTCACTTTTTCTTTGTCTTATTTAATGAACATTAAGCATTTAAACACTTAAAGGAAAAAAGAATGTTATCAAAAAAGCGAATCCGGATTTTCATCCCGCAAATAAGCGGACAAATTTTATGTCGGACGAATGCAAATTTTGAATATTGTACAGAGATAATTCAGATTTATTGAGGATTTCGAAAGTAATAAAAGTCCAGACAAAAAAAAAAAAAAAAAAAACGGTGAAGGCATGTAAGCGGTAATGAAAAAATTAATGATTTATGCAGGCAGTGGTTTTAAAGATCTTTCAGCAAAACGAATCAAAATAACCGGTTCATGAATTATTAAGTCTTTGCGATTTACAAACTATTAAAATGAAACTGATTTTATAGCTTCTAAAAGTTAAAAATTTCATTAAAGTAAAATTGTTTTTATTTAGTGATATCACCTTACATTAAGATGGACAGTGACAGGTTCCTTCTATTGTTATCTTAAACCTCTAATATAAATAACAATAGACTGTATACACTTGTTAATTGACATTATCAAATATATATGGCTTCGTCTGATTAATCACTAAATTTTCAACTGATCTCTCTCTCTCTCTCTCTCTCTCTCTCTCTCTCTCTCTCTCTCTCTCATATGTTATTAAAATCCATAAAACAGAAAACAGTCCTTGATTATTATTTTGCGTGAGATCTTTACTTTATTATGTATTATGTTGACTAACATTTCATTTCATATCTCATATACATTATTTATATATATATATATATATATATATATATATATATATATATATATATATATATATATATATATATATATATATATTATATATATATATATATATGATTAAATTCAGACGTTTTTCCTTTAAAGATATCTTCTGGAAAACAACCTGGATTTAAAGGTCACCTGTCTTAAGCGGTCACTTTTGTCCTGTCCTATTAGTGGCCTCTTAAAACAGGTTTTACTGTATGTACCAGTATATATAGTAATACCTTGATTTATACCCACCCTTCTTCCAGTCAGATTTCTGTGTTATTGGGGGTGGGGGGGGGGGGAGGGGGCGGGGCTTGGCAATAAACTGAGTTGGTTTTGTAAAATAAAATGAAATTTTTTGGGACTTCAAATTCGTGTGGCGAAAAGTAAGATGACAAAGTCTAGGTAACCATTGTATTTTCTCTTCATTAGTGATATAAATTCAGCCTTCTCTTTTCTTTTTTTTTTTTTAACATACCAACATTGTGAGCTAAATTGTCATTTCATATCATTGTCTGTAATTCAAATTTGCTGATACATGTACATGTAATTATATAAATATATGATTGTGTTCTCCACAATTATAAAAATTCAAACAACATTTTAGGCTGTAACTTGAAATTACATTGTGTATGTATTTATATGGGAACTGATAAAAACTTGACCTTTTGGTAAACCAAAAAACTATTCAAACTGATCATGTCTACTGCATTACGGCATATGCCTCTACTTACTTGGTGAGTGAGTGTGTTAATATGGAAAGTCACATTAGCATTTTTGCAGCTATTTGCCACTACTTAATGGAGGCTGTTTAAGCTTCATTAAGTTTTCCAACGAAAAAAAATAAAAACGGTGCTGATCTAATAAATGATGTTCCTAATGAACAATGTTACATTTAGTTCAACGATAAAAGTTCGAATAAATACAGAAACAACAATAATTTCCAAGCGAGATGTAGCATGTGGGATCAAATATTAGAACATGGTTATCTTATAAAAAACCAGGTCATTTAAACACAACTTACAAAACAGTGAAATACAATAAATTAAACCTAGAACTTCATTGAATTTGTCATTTGTGCCCTAGTAAAGGATACATAACACCATTGCGAATACATCTGGATATTAATGATGGACAATTAATACAATTTGTCAGGTTTCACCTTCAATTCATTGGAGTTCCTATAAATCTGTGCGCATACTTCCAGCCCATGATAATGATTGTTGAACATTGACCAACCGGTTAGAGGATTCTGGTTAATTTACAGCTAAAGGGAATGAAATTTTAGTAAACGATGTTACGGATCGTAATTAGAAGTTATCTATTTTTAAAAAAATATATAACTTAAGAAAATCAAAAAAAAATTCAGAAAATTGAAAAACTAAATTCTAAACTGTTGTGATCTATGTCCTCAAGATCCATCCTTATACATGTATAAAGTGAGAAAAAAAACTTGTTTAAAAGGGGTTGATAACATGCAAAAAACCTACAGTTTGGTGCATTTTTATAATCAAACATTCGTCAAATGCATGTCTGAATGCAAAATTTGAATAAACAGATGAATTGAAAATATTACTTGCCAACCATGGGATATAGGCCAATCATCCTCTTGAATCATGGGATATAGGCCCATCACCCTCGTGAATCATGGGATATAGCCTCAGTATCCTCTAGAATTATGGGACATATGCCCATCATCCTCTTGAATCGTGGGATATAGACTCATCATCTTTTTGAATCATGGGATATAAGCCCGTCATCCTCTTAAATCATGGGATATATGCCCATCATCCTTTTAAATCATGGGATATAGACCCATCATTCTCCTTAACCATGGGGTATAGACCCATCTTTAGCTTTAATCATGGGATATATGCCCATCATCCTCTTGAACCATGGGGTATAGACCTTTCTTTCGCTTTAATCAAGGGATGTTTGCCCATCATCCTCTTGAACCATGGGGTATAGACCCATCGTACGCTTTAATCATGGGATATAGGCCAATAATCCTCTTGAACCATGGGGTATAGACCCATCATTCTTTTTAATCATGGGATATAGGCCCATCATCCTCTTGATCATGGAGTAAAGACCAATCATTCCCTTTAATAATGGGATATAGGCCCATCATCCTCTTGAATCATGGGGTATAGACCCGTCATTCCCTTTAATCATGGAATATAGGCCCATCATCCTCTTGAACCATTTGGTATAGACCCATTTTTCGATTAAATCATGGGATATATGCCCATCATCCTCTTGAACCATGGGGTATAGACCCATCATTCCCTTTAGTTATGGGATATAGGCCCATCATCCTCTTGAACCATGGGGTATAGATCCATCATTCCCTTCAATCATGGAATATAGGCCATCATCCTCTTGAACCATGGGGTATAGACCCATCATACCCTTTCATCATGGATATATGCCCATCTTCCTCTTGAACCATGGGGTATAGACCCATCATTCCCTTTAATCATGGGATATAGGCCCATCATCCTCTTAAACCATGGGGTATAGACCCATCATTCTCTTTAATCATGGGATATAGGCCCATCATCCTCTTAAACCATGGGGTATAGACCCATCATTCCCTTTAATCATGGGATATAGGCCATCATCCTCTTGAACCATGGGGTATAGACCCATCATTCCCTTTAATCATGGAATATAGGCCATCATCCTCTTGAACCATGGGGTATAGACCCATCATACCCTTTCATCATGGATATATGCCCATCTTCCTCTTGAACCATGGGGTATAGACCCATCATTCCCTTTAATCATGGAATATAGGCCATCATCCTCTTGAACCATGGGGTATAGACCCATCATACCCTTTCATCATGGATATATGCCCATCTTCCTCTTGAACCATGGGGTATAGACCCATCATTCCCTTTAATCATGGGATATAGGCCCATCATCCTCTTAAACCATGGGGTATAGACCCATCATTCTCTTTAATCATGGGATATAGATCATCATCCTCTTAAACCATGGAGTATAGACCCATCATTCCCTTTAATCATGGGATATAGGCCCATCATCTTCTTGAACCATTTGGTATAGACCAGGGGTATAGACCCATCATACCCTTTCATCATGGATATATGCCCATCTTCCTCTTGAATCATGGGGTATAGACCCATCATTCCCTTTAGTTATGGGATATAGGCTCATCTTCCTCTTGAATCATGGGGTATAGACCCATCATTTTCTTTAATCATTGGATATAGGCTCATCATCCTCTTAAACCATGGGGTATAGACCCATCATTCTCTTTAATCATGGGATATAGGCCCATCATCCTCTTAAACCATGGGGTATAGACCCATCATTCCCTTTAATCATGGGATATAGGCCATCATCCTCTTGAACCATGGGGTATAGACCCATCACCTTAATCATGGAATATAGGCCATCATCCTCTTGAACCATGGGGTATAGACCCATCATACCCTTTCATCATGGATATATGCCCATCTTCTTCTTGAACCATGGGGTATAGACCCATCATTCCCTTTAATCATGGGATATAGGCCCATCATCCTCTTAAACCATGGGGTATAGACCCATCATTCTCTTTAATCATGGGATATAGGCCCATCATCCTCTTAAACCATGGGGTATAGACCCATCATTCCCTTTAATCATGGGATATAGGCCATCATCCTCTTGAACCATGGGGTATAGACCCATCATTCCCTTTAATCATGGAATATAGGCCATCATCCTCTTGAACCATGGGGTATAGACCCATCATACCCTTTCATCATGGATATATGCCCATCTTCCTCTTGAACCATGGGGTATAGACCCATCATTCCCTTTAATCATGGAATATAGGCCATCATCCTCTTGAACCATGGGGTATAGACCCATCATACCCTTTCATCATGGATATATGCCCATCTTCCTCTTGAACCATGGGGTATAGACCCATCATTCCCTTTAATCATGGGATATAGGCCCATCATCCTCTTAAACCATGGAGTATAGACCCATCATTCCCTTTAATCATGGGATATAGGCCCATCATCTTCTTGAACCATTTGGTATAGACCAGGGGTATAGACCCATCATACCCTTTCATCATGGATATATGCCCATCTTCCTCTTGAATCATGGGGTATAGACCCATCATTCCCTTTAGTTATGGGATATAGGCTCATCTTCCTCTTGAATCATGGGGTATAGACCCATCATTTTCTTTAATCATTGGATATAGGCTCATCATCCTGTTAAACCATGGGGTATAGACCCATCATTCCCTTTAATCATGGGATATATACCCATCATCCTCTTTAATCATGGAGTATAGACCCATCATTCCCTTTAATCATGGGATATAGGCTCATCATCCTCTTAGACCATGGGGTATAGACCCATCATTCCCTTTAATCATGGGATATAGGCTCATCATCCTCTTAAACCATGGGGTAAAGACCCATCATTCCCTTTAATCATGGGATATAGGCTCATCATCCTCTTAAACCATGGGGTATAGACCCATCATTCCCTTTAATCATGGGATATAGGCTCATCATCCTCTTGAACCATGGGGTATAGACCCATCATACCCTTTTATCATTGGATATAGGCTCATCATCCTGTTAAACCATTTTGTATAGACCAGGGGTAAAGACCCATCATTCCCTTTAATCATGGGATATAGGCTCATCATCCTCTTAAACCATGGGGTATAGACCCATCATTCCCTTTAATCCCGGGATATAGGCTCATCATCCTCTTTAACCATTTGGTATAGACCAGGGGTAAATACCCATCATTTCCTTGAATCATGGGATATATGCCCATCATTCTCTTTAATCATGGAGTATAGACCCATTATTTCCTTTAATCATTGGATATAGGCTCATTTTCTTAAACCATGGGGTAAAGACCCATCATTTCTTTTAATCATGGGATATAGGCTCATCATCCTCTTAAACCATGGGGTAAAGACCCATCATTCCCTTTAATCATGGGATATATACCCATCATCCTCTTTAATCATGGCGTATAGACCCATCATTCCCTTTAATCATTGGATATAGGCTCATCATCCTCTTAAACCATGGGGTAAAGACCCATCATTTCCTTCAATCATGGGATATAGGCTCATCATCATCTTGAATCATGGCGTATAGACCCATCATTCCCTTTAATCATGGATATAGGCCCATCATCATCTTGAACCATTTGGTATAGACCAGGGGTATAGACCCATCATTCCCTTTAATCATGGAACATAGGCCTATCATCCTCTTGAACCATTTGGTATAGCCTTTTATCCTCTAAATTTTTAAAATCCTCTACAAACATTTGTGATTTTTAAGTTAAAAATTTTGATCTAAGATACATATGGAAACTAAATTTAGACTTTGACTTAGTTGTTGGTCAGTGTAGACAGTTTCAACTGTACTATGTTAAAAAGAAATGATTTTTTGTGTGTTTTGTATTTCTCAGTTTTGTTCCCTTGATCTCTTTTAAGAAGATGGAGATTAAATCAGTACCAGTTACATCTAGTCCAGATATGTTGCTTCTACAGTCACAGAAAATAATCGCGCCAATTAAGGTTGGTATCATAATAATGATATATAACGGTAGTTGTAAATAAGGTCCACAAGCAATGTGATTTTGGGATATCTTGGTACAATCAAAATCTGTGTGGTTCAAAACCAAGTAATAAGTTTATGTTTTTGTTTTGTTGTGTTGTTGTTTAACATCCCATCAGTAATTTTTCAGCTATTTGCACAAAGAGTAAAGTTATAAATCTGTATATAAAGATTATTCTAATAACAGGTCTCTTTATGCAGGTGATGTGTAAATGTGTATTTGTAGCTCACCTGAGCTGAAAGCTCAGATAAGCTATTGTGATGGTTCACCGTCCGTCGTCTGTGGTGCGTCGTCCGTCGTGCGTTAACTCCAAAACCACTGGGCCAAATTTAATGAAACTTGGTAACCATCATGCCTTGGTGAAGCCCTTTCAGATTTGCACAAATGAAGGAGTTATGTCCCCTTGGGGCCCCATAAGGGGGGAAAGAGTGAAAAACTTTGAAAATCTTCTCCTCTGAATCTACTAGAGATATACCTTAGTTATTTCATTTATAACATCCTTAGGTCATCTTTTTTCAAATTTGCACAAATGGTAGCCCTGGGGCTCAAAATGGGGAAATTGTAAGGCACTGAGTGGGGAAATTACTAAAAATTATATATTTGTCACTATATCTTGAAAACTATTAACTTTTTGTATAGGCATGTATATTAGAATGTTGTAGATATTGACATGACGATCATTTTGATATATGGATCAAGGTCATATGTTGAAAGGTCAAGGTCACAGCTGCAAAAGAAGACAAATTGCTAATTATCTTGAAATCTATTAACTTTTTGTATAGGCATGTATATAAGAATATTGTAGGTATTGCGACACTGATCATTTTGATATATAGTTCAAGGTCATATATTGAAAGGTCAAGGTCACAGCTACAAAAAAAGACCTAAATTGCTGAAATTGCTAATTATCTAAATAACTGTTAACATTTTGTATAGACATGTATATTAGAATATTGTAGGTATTGCAACAACAATCATTATGATATATGGTTCAAAGTCATATGTTGAAAGGTCAAGGTCACAGCTGCAAAAAAAGACTTAAATTGCTAATTATCTTGAAAACTATTAATTTTTTTGTATAGGCATGTACATTAGAATATTGTAGGTATTGCAACAACGATCATTTTGATACATGGTTCAAGGTCATATGTTGAAAGGTCAAGGTCACAGCTGCAAAAAAAGACTTAAATTGCTTATTATCTAAAAAACTTTTAACTTTTTTTATAGGCATGTATATTAGAATATTGTAGGTATTGCAACAACAATCATTTTGATATATAGTTCAGGGTCATATATTGAAAGGTCAAGGTCACAGCTGCAAAAAAAGACTTAAATTGCTAATTATCCTAAAAAACAATTAACTTTTTGTATAGGCATGTATATAAGAATATTGTAGGTATTGCGACAATGATCATTTTGATATATGGTTCAAGGTCATATGTTGAAAGGTCAAGGTCACAGCAGCCAAAAAAGACTTAAATTACTAATTATCTTAAAAACTATTTACTTTTTGTATAGGCATAAATTACTAATTATCTTAAAAACTATTAACTTTTGTATAGGCATGTTTATTAGAATATTGTAGGTATTGCGACAACGGTCATTTTGATACATGGTTCAAGGTCATATGTTGAAAGGTCAAGGTCACAGCTGCAAAAAAAGACTTAAATTGCTAATTATCTTAAAAACTATTAACTTATTGTATAGGCATGTATATTAGAATATTATAGGTATTGCGACAATGATCACAGGGCTAGCCCTGGAATCTTTTTTGGTTTCGTCAACCCATCTTCTGCAACAATGTACATGTTGCCAGTCTGAAAATCCTTTTCGCCAATATGAGAAAGTTAATCTTACTGGCCGTTGTACATAATTGGTTGGCGCCGTCAGTAGAACATGTTTGTTGGGATATATCTATGATGCCAGAAGTGTTCAATCTGCAACTGAAGGAAGTGGGACATGATTTCTAAATAGGGTCAAATCAGGCATTTCAACCACAGTGCAAATTTCCTAGATCTGTACAACCCTGGAGTGTTTGCATTTCTAATAAAGAATTACATTTTTATGTAGGCACTTTTTCCTTTGATAACCAATAAACACATCGCATAGCACAAATTATAGAATTTTTTTTTTGCCTTGTACAAAGTTTGAACTTTCTGTTCAAAAGTAGTTTGCAAGTCAGTGTCAACAAACAATTTTTATGATCTGAAGATGATTGGTGTCGTATAAGTTTTGAAGTATGATAGTTAGTGCATGATCCAGAGGTAAAACTGTTTATCTTGCCCGTCTAAATGCAAAATTTACATGTCATAAAACCAGTTTCGTTATCAAATGATTACCAAGACTTAAAAAACGATCACCATTCAACCAGATACGTTTCACATCAGATTAGGAGTCGGACAGTTTTGTATAATTTTCCACAGGATTATGTGTTTCAACAGAAGAAGAGATCATGAGATGGGGTCTTCATCAGACTCTTTTGTTTTGGGTTTTAAATTGAAAAAATATTTAAATAAAATGCGCTTCATGTTCCCGTGAATCAAGTAAATAAATAATTCATTGACTGGTCATAAGAAAGAGCTCTGGAAGAGCTAATTTGTCAGCGTTTAAATGTAGATTTATTAGGGAGCTTCCGTAACTGTCGTAAACACCAACTAAGTTTTAGCATATTCAAAACAGAAACTGATTAGCCACAATTAATTATGGAGGCTAATTCCTTTAATCCAATTAGTGTGTTTATTCATTTGTCAACTTTCCAATATTGTTTAAAGGACGCGGTTCAGTGATCACATGATCAACGATGTAAACAATTATTATAGGCATACTATACAGAAATGAGATGCGTTCAACCCTGAAATACACAACAGTTTGACACAGAAAAGGTAATATTAACATTCCCCAACTACATTTTATTTTCGCCAATTTTATTTTGAATTTGCCAGACACTTTCGCCAATTTTAATTTTGTTTCGCCAGATTCAAATAATTTACGCAATTGGTGCCACTGGCAATCAACAGCACGAGCCCTGGATCATTATGATATATGGTACAAGGTCATATGTTGAAAGGTCAAGGTCACAGCTTCAAAAGAAGACTTAAATTGCTAATTATCTTGAAAACTAATAACTTTTTATATAAACATGTGTATAATTTGTATAGAATATTGTAGGTATTGCGACAACGATCATTTTGATATATGGTTCAAGGTTATATGTTCAAAGGTCAAGGCTATATCAACATAGGAATACTAAGATTATTAATTATCTTGAAAGCTATTAATTTCATGCATAGGCATGTATATTAGAATATTATAGGTATTGACATGACAATCATATATTGTTCAAGGTCATATATGTTCAAAGGTCAAGGACATAGCTGCATAAGTATACTGAAATTGATTAATGATTTGGAAATTATTCATTGCATTACAGTTACTTCATGCATATTGTATAAGCTACTTATGAATGAAATGTGAGTGCATGGATATATTTCTGATTAACTTTTGTGGGATTTCTTAACTTGAGAAAATTTTTAAAGTTTCTGTACGTAATATATTGTCTATTGCACTTTGCAAACAATATTGGACATATCTTCAGGTGAGCTTTAAGGCCCATGGGCCTCTTGTTTAGGTTACAATATCTTTAAAGAAAATGGAATTCAATATTCTAATCTAGTTTAAAAACTTTCATAAACATGATTTTAAATTTGAGGAAAAAATTGATAAAACTTCACTGAAGAAAGGACTGGTTGTATTATTATTTAGATAGGCAGTGAAAATTTATCATGCCAAAAATTGTTTTTATGTTATTTATGAACTTATAGAAAAAAATCATGGTATAAATGTCATCTCCACACTCATATATTAAACATAACCTTATTGATGAACTTATTTAATGAAGTATTTTATTGATGGTTTCGGTTTGACATCACAGGTGAAGATGGTGACTTATGACACCTTGAATACAGTGACATCAACTCCTTAGATACTATGGGTTTATATAGGGTTTTGTACATTCAGATATTAAAAACTGGTTAAAATGTTTTATATGGTTTTATGATTTTGGCTTTCGACAAAGGTTTTTACGATTTTAATAAATAATAAAAGACTAAAAAAACTTATGAAAAAGCAAAAAAAAAAAAGTTTTGATATTATATTAATCATACCAGTATATTTGGATTACCCATGCCAATTTTACAAATTACAAGCAAATGAAACATGTAGAAAATGTAAATCTACTTGAAATTTGTGTATCATAAAATAATAATAATAATAATAATAAAATTGTATTTGAATGCTAATGTTTTTTCTGTTGCATGATTTTTTTTATTCCTTTGAAACTACACTTTTTGATTATTTTTTAACTTGAATTGACAATATTTTCAATAACAGTTTCATAAAATGGTTAAAAAAATTGAAATTTTAAAAATAGTGATAATGATAATTTTGAAACACCAAACAAAACAGTGATTTAAAAATCATCTCTATTTAAACATTTACAATAAGTGAAATCACGATAGAATCTAGGCAACAACTCCTCAAAAAATTTTACATTAGAAGTTTATAAGTTTTATCATTTTAATGTTTTATTTATCATAAATGTATTTGCATAATAATCTCACATGCAAGTAATTAAAAGATTATCAATAATCTAAGTCGGTGGAACATCCTGTTTATTAGGCACATTCCATCACCTGTAATCATCAGGATCTTACCTTGCAATTTGCTTAATTGATTGACAGGTATCAATACAGCGATAAACTTGTAAAAGTTATTTGTTATTATTTGGGATCTTGACAAAATGTTTGGGAAGAACAGATTTAAATTAAATTATGTAATATTATTAAATTAATTTTAGATTGATTTAAAATGATTAATCAAAGAACAGACTTGCTGGTGGAATAAGATTACTTTTGCTCAAATTTAAACTGATTTAAGTATACAGGATTTTCTTACTTGACAATATTAATAAGTCATTTAATTTATTTATAATTTAATTTCCTTCACATTTCTAGTTCCATTTGTAGAAAAAAATTTTAACAAATTTTAGACAATTTAAAGGCTGGCAGACAGACATGTCTTTTTAATATGAATAAATCTTTCACTACATTTATTTTTAGCTCACCTGAGCACAAAGTGCTCAAGTGAGCTGTTGTGATGGGTCATTGTCCGTCATGTATCGTGCCTTGTCCATCGAGCATCATGTGTAAACTTTTGATTGTTAACACTCCTGAGTCCACAATTTGAATGCTATCTTAATCAAACTTAGTCAGAATGATCCTCTTGACAAAAGCTAGCTTGGGTTTGTTTATGGGCCATGTTGGGTCAATAAGAAGGTCACTAGGTCAAATTGTAAGAAAACCCTGTTTAAACTCCTGAGGCCACAATTCTAGTCCAAACTTCATCAAACATTGTCAGAATGATCCTCTTGACAAAAGCTAGCCCAAGTTCGTATATGGGATATGTTGGTTCAACAAGTAGGTCACTAGGTCAAATTTTATATAGAAACCTTGTTAACACCCCTGAGGCCCCAATTTTAGTCCAATCTTTATCAAACTTAGTCAGAATGATCCTCTTGACAAAAGCTAGCTCAGGGTTTGTATATGGGTCATGTTGGGTCAAAAAGTAGGTCAGAAGGTCAAATTTCAGAAAAACCATGTTAACATTTTTGAGGCCCTAATCTTAGTACAAATCTTCATCAAACATTGTCAGAAGTGATCCTCTTGACAAAAGTTATCTCAAGTTCGTATATGGGTCATGTTGGGACAATAAGTAGGTCACTAGGTCAAATTGTAGAAAAAACATGTGAACACTCCTGAGGCCCCAAATATAGTCCAATCTTCATCAAACTTAATCAGAATGATCCTCTTGACATAAGCTAGCTGAAGTTGGTATGTGGGATATGTTTGGTCAATAAGTATGTCACTAGGTCAAATTATATAGAAACCTTGTTTACACTCCTGAGGACCCAATTTTAGTCCAATCTGTATCAAACTTAGTCAGAATGATCCTCTTGACAAAAGCTAGCTCAGGTTTGTATATGGGTCATGTTGGGTTAAAAAGTGGGTCACTAGACAGTGATTTTTCTGGCCACTCACAGGGTCCGGTAAAGGGACCCATTTCCAATGCCAAAAAGCATACATTTTTCCCAATTTTGTAGGTAAAAATTCCCAAATGATCCTGTTTTGAGAAACTTAAGAAAAAGTGAAAAAACTCTATATTTTTAGTGTAGCTTGTATATCTTTATAATAACCTGTATTTATGCACATTTTGATTTATACTCAATGAGGATCTGGTAGAATGGGAGCAACTCGTGAAACAACTTTCTCAGATGTTTGTATTGAAGCCAGTCTATGAAAATATTGTGTTAACGTCTGAGTGATTTTGTACAAATGAGTGACTACCAGCATGTATCAAAATAGTAAATATTCCAGGCAAAATATTTGATGTGCTGACAATGTGAAATTTTTAAAGTTTAATGAAAAATTATCTCAAAATGTCGATTTTGTCAATGATTTTCCCAATTCATCCCAAGGTCCCTTTCCCAAAATGTCCAGAAAAATCCCTGCTAGGTCAAATTGTAGAAAAACCTTGTTAACACTCCTGAGGCCCCAATTTTAGTCCAATCTTTATCAAACTTGGTCAGAATGATCCTCCTGACAAAAGCTAGCTGGAGTTCCTATATGGGCCATGTTGGGTCAATAAGTATGTCACAAGGTCAAATTATATAGAAACCTTGTTAACACATATGAGGGGTCAATTTTAGACTGATCTTCATCAAACTGTCTCAGAATGATCCTCCTGACAAAAGCTAGCTCAAGTTTGAATATGGGTCATGTTGGGTCAATAAGTAGGTCACTAGCTCGAAATATAGAAAATATCTCTTTTAAGAATAGAAGCTCCAGTTTGCCAAAATCAAGCTGAGTGTACATCAGTATAATTTTGATTTCATTACCCTTTGCTTGTTTAATGTTTTAACATATTTCATTTCAGTTAAATTGCAATTATAATTCAAAACTATTTTTGTGTGTAAAAACTGCTTATAAATGTGAAACAAAGAACTAATTAACAGTTTAACTGTTAACTCCAATCTTTTGTCAGGCGACACATCTGACTCGTGGAGTTCTAGTTTATCATTTACCTATGCTGATAGTTTAATTTAAAAATGGTGAAATTAATTCCTGCTTTTCAGTGTTGTAGGCAAATTCATATGCAATTATTAACAGGAAAACAACAATTACACTTACCTATCTAGATTATCTAATGACCATCTGTAAATAGTCATCCATTGATAACACACCTTGATTCATTCCTAATTGAACAGGTAATTAGCTTGAACCATAGCCACATCATACCTGTTCATCAGTTAATATCAATCCTTAATTTGTTCCAACTGACTTGCTGTTGGGGGACTTTTTCAATTAAGCAATTTTTAAAAATTTTACCAGTGACATTTAAAATGAATGTTTTAAATATTGTTGATTTTACTTAAATATTTCAATTTGCTTTGTTATGTTTCAGTTTTTAGCTCACCTGAGCCAAAGGCTCGTTGAGCTTTTCTGATTAAAATTTGTCTGTCGTCGTCGTCGTTGGCATCGTTGTCACCGCCGTCATTTGCGGCGTAAACTTTTACATTTTCGACTTCTTAACTGACACTACAAGGTAGATTTCAATGGTCAGATGCATATATGGGCCAGTGCAATTCAGATTTGTTCATGAAGTTGTCATGGCTCCCAAAACTAGGTCTGAGTGATCTATGGTTCCAAAAAACTTAAAAAATCTTTTTCTCCAAAAGGGATGATGGGAGAAAAATCTGATGTGATATTTGGCTTCTCTAGGGTTTTAAGCTTATTAATTGTTCATTTCATGAAATTTGGTTAAAAATTAGGTTACGCGTTTTTGCGTTTAATTTTATGCAATGTTATGCAATCTACAAAATGCAATTGGTAAATTTTTTTTTAGTATCAAAGGAGCCTCGGTGAGCGAGTGGTCTAAAGCATGCACTTACAGAGCCTCTCACCGTCTGGGTTCAAATCCCATTCGGGACAGTGTGAGAAAGTTTGTCAGTTCGTATGCCTAAAGTTGGGTTTTTTTTCTTGGCACTCCAGTTTCCTCCACCATCCCAGAACTGACTGCCTCGAAATAAGTGAAAGGCTCTTGACTGGGGCGTAAAACACCATTTCTCCACTCAACTTGTGGTTATCAAGTTTGATCATATTCCATCAAATTTATGGTATCCACCTGAAGAAATGCTACCACATTTCACATCTTATGGGTGTTGATTTCCTTTATTCTACATATACATATATATTGTTAGGTAAAACAGAACCTGTACATTGAAAATGATGAACAACCAACCCCACAGAAGATAAAAAAGACCGAAAAATCAAGTCCAGATACAAGAAAGATTAACCACCTTAATAAGAATGTGATTGGACAGATTGGTGGAGAGATGCTAATAAATTTAAATTCATCTGCTGGTCGAAAAAATAAAATGTTAGGCATTATTAGTCAGGAGACATATGTAAGCAAATTTTTTCACCTGCTGTGAAACTTTTAATTTAGAGAATTTATCACCTGTGACAAAACCTACTTTGCAAATTTTTTTTACCTGTAGTAAAACTAGATTTTCAAATTTTTTACCTGTAGTAACAACTAAATTTGCAAATTTTTCACCTGTAGTAAAACTAAATTTGCAAATTTTTCACCTATGGCAAAACTTTATTCGCAAAATTTATCACCTGTTGCAAAAACTACCTTGCAATTTTTTTACCTGTAGCAAAACTAAATTTAAAAATTTTTCACCTGTACTGTAGTGAAACTAAATTTGGAAATTTTTCACCTGTACTGTAGTTAAACTAAATTTGAAAATTTTTCATCTATAGCAAAACTTTACTTGCAAAATTTATCACCCTTTGGCAAAACCTACCTTGCAAATTTTTTACCTGTAGTGAAACTTAATTTGCAGATTTTTCACCTGTAGCAAAACTAAATTTGCAAATTTTTCAACTATAGCAAAACTTTATTTGCAAAATTTTTCAACTGTAGTAAAAACTAAATTTGCAAATTTTTTACCTGTAGTAAAACTTAATTTGCAAATTTTTTACCTGTAGTACAACTAAATTTGCAAATTTTTTACCTGTAGTAAAACTAAATTTGCAAATTTTTTACCTGTAGTAAAATTAAATTTGCAATTTTTTTACCTGTAGTAAAACTAAATTTGCAAATTTTTCACCTGTAGTAAAACTAAATTTGCAAATTTTTCACCTGAAGTAAAACTAAATTTGCAAATTTTTTACCTGTAGTAAAACTAAATTTTCAAATTTTTCACCTGTAATAAAAACTAAATTTGCAATTTACCTATAGTAAAACTAAATTTGCAAATTTTTTCACCTGTAGTAAAACTAAATTTTCAAATTTTTCACCTGAAGTAAAAACTAAATTTGCAATTTTTTTTACCTGTAGTAAAAACTAAATTTGCAAATTTTAAAATTTTCTTATGACCAGTAAGCAAAACTTTTCATATATCAGTTTATTTTGGAAAACTTAATATTTTCTTAGTAGCTTGATTATATATGATAAAAAGTTTAAAAATGAGTAATATATAAGGAAATTCATGCTAAAGGTTGAGGATAAGTTTGCAGTTTTTATAAGTGAAAGACATTGAACTAAAAAATTCTTTCTTTTGAAAAACACTGTTATGTTGGACCTTCAAGATTTAAATTATTTAAATGACCATGTTATTATATAATAGGTTTTTTAAGCAAAGCATTCTTTAGCTGGATTTAGATTTACATAATTTTGGAACTTTGGATTCATTGGTTGTCAACTGTTTAGCTTATGCTTTTTATCTATCAAACTTTTTCGGCCTCTATTGTCACTGATAAGGAATGATTTTCCAAAATGTGCACATATGGCATATAAAAAAAATTAACAGGTATTTAGAACATTTCTGAAATTTTAACAAAGATCTGAAAAAAAATAGTTATATAAAAATGAATTAAAATGACGAACAAGTTTTAAATGAAAAAATCTTGATTGAATGTAAAACACCATTACTCCAATCAACTCATTTGGATATTACAAGAACTCAGTTGTAGGGGCCAATAGACCCGTTACTATATATTCTATTAATTGAATTCTCTTTTTAGAAAAGTTGCATTAACTTTTTCTTTAACTTTTTTGTATTTTCAGATTACATTTGTGTATTTGAAATGTAAAGCAGATATAGAAATCAAAGACAATATGATGAAACAAGGAGATAAATTTCTTAAAGGGGGTCATATACTGAGATTCAGTGAACCGTATAACTCTCTTGACCCAGAATTGTGTGAACATTTAATAGTACCATTGTTGTTGCTTGGTTTCTTGCAAAATTGTGAATTACCTGAATGTATGACATTATGATTCATTAAAAAGAATTCAAAATTATGGAATATATTTAAACTGTTAGTGTGAGGCTACTCCACTTTTAGAAATAACTGGTAATTTGAAGGATTTTCTTTTTCTTTTTTTTTTTCATGAATTTATCATACTTAACCGGGGAATTGGCCAGGGATTATATTAATTCATTCTGTCCATCTGTCTGTCTGTCACACTTTTTGTCTGCACTAGTGCTTCTATAATGACAATTAGATTTTGATGAAACCTTACCAGAATGATAAGAAGTAGTTGAATTTGTGTATATTGTCTGCCTCTTCAGGTTGGATAATTTTTCTATTTTTAAGATTTCAATGATCATTTTCATTTAATGTAGAACTCTGTAATTCCACTTCAAAATATACTTAAAATTGAAAGAAATAATAAACATAATACACAGATGTGCATTTTGTTTTTCTGTTTTAATTTATTGATGTTTCATTTTAGGAGTAAGGCTTTTTAGCTCACCTGAGCTAAAAGCTCAGATGAGCTATTGTTATCAATTTTTGTCTGTCTGTCTGTCATCCGTTGTGCCTCGTTTGTCGTGCTTAATGCATAAACTTTTTACATATTAATCTTCTTCTCCAAAACAACTGGGCCAAAATTCAAAATGAAATTTGGCGACCATCATTCCTAGGTGAAGGCGCATTGCACTGCAGAAATGAAGTTATGTCTCCTTGTTGGGCTATTATTTCCTTTATATTCTCAGTTCATCTGGTTTAAGATTTGCACAAATGGTAGCCACAGGGCTCATAATGGGGAAAAGACAAGCCAGTTAGTGAAGAAATTGCTGAAAATTATATATTTGTCAATATATCTTGAAAGCTATTAATTTTCTGTTTAGGCATGTAAATTTGAATATTGTAAATATTGATTCCACACTCATTTTTATATATGGCTCAAGGTCACAGGTTCAAAGGTCAAAATCATAGCTGCATAAGAAAACTGAAATTGTGAAATTACCTTGAAAACCATAAACTTTTTGTATAGGCATGTATGTTAGAATATTGTAGGTATTGATATGGTGATCTTTAATATATATTTATATGATTCAAGGTCAAAGGTTAATAATTCAAGGACATAGCTGCTGAAATTGTTAATTATCTTGAAAGCTATTAACTTTTTGTTTAGGCATGCATTTTTGATCATATTAAAATATGGTTGAAGGTCAAGGACATAGCTGAATAACCATACTAAAATAGTTAATTTTTTGGAAATTATTCATTGTACAATATTTACTACATGCATGTTAGCTACTTATAAATGAACTGTGACTAGATATGTCTGATTAAGTTTTGTGGCTGTTCTAAACTTGAGAAAATTGAGAAAGCTCTGTAATTTATACATTGTCAGAAGTCCATGAATTACTTCTGACATTGTATATTGCACTTTGCAAAAATTTTGTACATAGGTAAGACCATAGGCCTCTTGTAATTTTCAATAATTATTTTTGTCTTGTCTTGATCTCTGTAAAATTCACACTCAGAAGTTGATAAACCTAGTGGTTAGATTCTGTCAGATGAGCTCAGTTGATAGAGTGCTCGCTCCGTTAGTGGGAGGTCGTAGGCTGAAACCAAGACCGGCTCATTCCAAGACTTGAAAGTGGGTAGTAACTGTTCTTTCGCCAAGCACTCAGCATAACGGAATAAAAGTCATGGTTCTTTCAAATGGGTACTTAAAATAAACGAGGTCCCGTGGCATGATAAAGAACCCTGCTGTATAATGCCATCAGCACAACACACAGGCAAAATTTATGCACTTTTGCTTATAGCTGGTGACGTCTCGATATATGTCAAATTTTCTTGTTTGGGACGTTAAACACCATTACTCAACTCAACTCAACTCAGTGAGATAATTTACTGAAGAGTTATTGGTTCTTTAAAATTTTAGCATTTTTTATTTATGTCTAATCTATATCAGTTTAATTTCTGTTCATAATTCATGAAACTTAGTTTGAATTACAAACATACATGGTTAAAACCATGTCTGACTAACAATGTCTGCTAAAATCTGTGACTGGTAGCATTGACAGTTTCAAAGGGTGTTGGATGGGGTGGGGGGTGTTCTCTTCCCTGACACAGGCTTTTTTGACCATCTTGTTTGTTTTTGCTTCTGATACAGGCCCTATTTACCCACTTTTGTCTCCTTTTTTTTTCTCTTGTTTTAATATAGTCCCTTTTGACCATTTTGTTTTTCATTTTGATACAGGCCCTATTGACCCCCTTGTTCTCGTTCTTGATACAGTTCTTTTTTACAATTTTGTTTCTTCATTGTGATACTGTCCCTATTCACTCTTTTGTTTATTGTTCCTATTGACGTTCTTTTTTCTCTGTTTTGATACAGGACCTTTTGACCTTTGACCCTTTTATTACTTTATTATAGATTTTGTCCATATTGACCCCTTTTTCTTGGTTTTGATAAGGCCCTTTGACCTTTTTGTTTTTCCATTTTGATACTGTCCCTTTCGACCCTTTGTTTTTTTAATTTGATACAGGCCCTTTTGATCATTTGGTTTTTGTATTTTGATATTGTCCCTATTGACCCTTTTCTCGGTTTTGATACAGCCCGTTTGACCCTTTTGTTTCTTCATTTTTAGCTCACCTGACCGAAAGGTCATGTGAGCTTATGGCATGGCATGGCGTGGCGTGTGTATGTGCGTGCGTGCGTGTGTGCGTGTGTGCGTGCGTGCGTGTGTCGTTAACACCTATTTTCAACTTCTCCTCCAAAACTGCTGGACAGATTTCAATGATACTTGGTCAGAAGCAAATATGGGCTGGTGCAATTCAGATTTGTTCATGGCGTTGCCATGGCTACCAAAACTAGGTCACTGTGACCTAGGGGTCCAAAAATCTTAAAAAATCTTCTTCTCCTAAACCGATGATGGGAGAAAAAATCTGATGTGATATTTGGCTTCTCTAGGGTCTTAAGCCTATAGTTTGTTCATTTCGTGAAATTTGGGTAAAAAATGGATTACGCGTTTTTGCGTTTAATTTTAAAAATTTCGTAAAATGGCTTCAAATTGTTATAACTTGACTACTTGAACAGATAATGACATGGGGTTTTCAGTTTTGACTTTTTCTTAAAATAAGCTTCAAAATGGGGTCAAGGTCAAAATTCAAGGTCATGACCTAGTTTGTAATTTTGCAGTTTTAGGCCATTTTCTTCAAAAAATTTTAAAGATATATAATATCAAAACATTGTGAAAATGTTCAGAATGACAAAATTCAAAAAGATACAAAGTTTCGTAACTATATGTTAATGCATATAGGAGTTGTTGCCCCTGAAATGTTATTTTTTGCTTATAAAAACTAAAATTGTGCATTAGCTCGAAAACTATTAACTTTTTGCATAGGCATATATATCAGAATATTGTAGGTATTGACATGATGATCATTTTGATATATGACTCAAGGTCATACATTCAAAGGTCAAGGTCATAGATGCATAAAAAGACTCAAATTGTTAATTATCTTGAAAACTGTTAACTTTTTTCACAGGCATATATATAAGAATATTGTAAATATGGACATGACGATCATTTTGATATATGACTCGAGGTCATACATTCAAAGGTCTAGGTCATAGGTGCATAAAAAGCCTCAGATTGTTTATTATCTTGGAAACTATTAACTTTTTGTATAGACATATATATCAGAATATTGTAGGTATTGACATGACAATCATTTTGATATATGACTCAAGGTCATACATTCAAAGGTCATAGGTGCATAAAAAGCCTGAAATTGTTAATTATCTTGGAAACTATTAACTTTTTGTATAGACATATATATCAGAATATTGTAGGTATTGACATGACAATCATTTTGATATATGACTCAAGGTCATATGTTCAAAGGTCAAGGTCATAGGTGCATAAAAAGACTGAAATTGTTAATTATCTTGGAAACTATTTAACCTTTTGTATAGGCATGTATATTAGAATATTGTATGTATTTTTGCCAATGATTTTGGCCATATCCTCAGGTGAGCGTTAAGGCCCATGGGCCTCTTGTTAGAAGGCTCTATTGACCCTGTTGTTTCTTCATTTTGAAAATGTGTCGGGAATAGCTGTCTCATATCTGCTGCATACTGACTGCGAGCTAGCACCCAAGCAAAAGTCACCCGAAGTGTGCTTGTACATGACAGAGTACAATAAACAATCACACATTCCAGGCATGTATTTTTTTTAGATTTATTGATAGCAATTAATAAAACTTGCACTTATTGCAAATAGATGTAAAACTGCTGATGCGATATTAAACAACATTTCAACCAACCAGTCAGCCTCTCTCTCTCTCTCTCTCTCTCTCTCTCTCTCTCTCTCACACACACTCACACACACACACACACACACACACACACACACACACACATCAATTTGTTGTTCTTGAAGTAATCTTTTGAGATAAATTTGCTCTCATTACAAAAAGCTAAATACAAATTGTTGATGTGATGTTAAAAACATTACAACCTACCAACCAAGTTGATATCAAACAAATGTCAGGATTCCCTATATGTTAAATTTTTAATGCCTCAAAGTGTAAAGTAATGAAACTCCATTTTTACATTTTTGTGCCTAAAAGGAAATCCTATTTACATGTAGGAAGCTTCAAACTTTAGGATAATACAACATTATAAATAGTTTTACTTTGCAGATCACTGTTCCGCCAAGGCCAATCAGCTTTTAAACATTGTATATAAACTAACAAGATTCTATATATATTAGTTCATAGTTTGAAAATGTTGAAAGATTTTTTTTTTTTAGATAATTAAGATATAAAATATAAGCTATTTAACGATTTTTTAAATGAAATTATTACCAAATTGTTGATATTATTTTTAACAGTATTCTACAAAATCAAACTTAAGACTGAAATCTTTGTTTGTCAAAAAATCAAAATTATAGATATAAAAACTGTCTACAACCCACAGGTGAAAAGGTAATTGATTACCTTTGTGACTTGTTATCACTTTATGGCTAATAAGGGAATTGATCCCCTTTAATCTTGCCTTTTATGGATAACATAGCAAAATATCTGGCGAGTTTCCTAGCACTCTTAAGATCCCTGAAATGCACATGCGCACTAGTACTATGCAATTATGCATTGCATTTGATTTTCATTTGGGTCATTGAGAAATATTTCGTTTAGACGCTGTTCACATTGTGTAATTCGCTTAAAAGTGTGCACAGCGTCCATTCAAGTTATTTCTCAATGACCTGAATGAAAATCAGATTCAATGATTATAATTAAATTTTAAAGACAATCAACTTATTCAGATGGGATAATAACTAAATATATAAATTTATCCCACCTCATATGAAAATCTTTGATTCCCATTGGTCAATTAGTAACCTAATATGGGATTGTATTAGGTCACTTTTGATTATCTCCCTTGATTAAGACAGTAACGATTACGTCCCCTGTTACCCGGTCTGCAGCCATAATGGCGTCGTCAACAAAGCGCTTTGCGCAGACGACGCCAGAAGAAATGATCGAAAAAAGCCGGGGTCAAAATAAATAGTGCTAACACTAATAAGTCTAATATAAAAGCAAGTAGAATTTTGAATTTTAGAATTTTTTATTGTTGATTATCATCTGTTGAATTAAAATTTTCTTTGAGCAGTATTAATTGTGTTTAACTCATGAAATGTTTCTGTTTTTGCAGTTGAAATAATGTTTTGACATGAAGTTTAAGATCTGCGGTGGGATAAATTCGTTACACAGTGATTTAGTGACCTAATACGGAAATATATGGAGTCATTAAAATTTATATTGGGCGACGCGATAGCGGAGCCCAATATAAATTTAAATGACTCCATATATTTCCGTATTACTGTCTGATTCACGTCTGCCGTAGCACTAGTTTTTCAAGGTTTAAGAAGAGATATCAAAAAATTTTGTAGAATGCCACATACTGTTATGACGTATGCATTTTGTCGTAATTAACTGACACTAAACTAAATGCCATCTTAGCTGGAGTATAAAATGCAGAGCTTTTTAAAATCCTTACGGGGATTTAATATGGGAAAAGGCACAAACACTCATTCCGGAAATACATCGCTGTAATAATCATGCGGGTTAGGGTAGAAAATTCTGGAATAGTTCATTCAGCTGTAGGTAAGATCGCTGTTGTTAGACCTACAGTTATATATTCCTTTTGATGTCAAGTTGCAGACGATATTACCTGGCCAGCGAAAATGGTAAAGTCGGTCATGCGCAATTCTATTTTCTTAACCCGCATGATTTTTCAGCGATGTATTTCCGGAATGAACGTTTGTGCCTTTTCCCATATTAAATCCCCGCAAGGATTTTAAAAAGCTCTGCATTTTATACTCCAGATAAGATTGCATTTTGTTTGGTGTCAGTTAATTACGACAAAATGCATACGTCATAACGGTATGTGGCATTCTACAAAATTTTTTAAAATCTCTTCTAAACCCTTGAAAAACTAGTGCTACGGCAGACGTGAATCAGACAGTAGGTCACTAAATCACTGTGTAACTAATAGTATTTTTGCTTTTAACAATAAAGTTCAAAACAAGGTGAAATGACGCGCATTAGTTCGTTCTAGATTACGTCACAAGCACTTCGGTACATGTAAGTGCGAGCGGATAATTTACGTTCGAATCTTTTAGAAATGAACGGAGCACCCGGCCTCACTTCCTTGATGGAAGTTCACGTGTATAACAAATTTTGCCAGCTTTCAAAGTTCTTACTTTGTTTTTTTTTATTGTTGTTTGGACAAGGACTGGTATGTTGGTTTTATTTTGCAATAACAGGAAAATTGTATTGATGTCAGATATTACAAATAGTATAATTTAAAATTGAGTAATAATGTTCGCAAATAGATCACAAATAGTTCCAAGGATATGATCATTATCATTATCATTATCATTATCATTACCATGCACCCATCAAGAGACATATATAACCAACCTAATTAGCCTAACTAAAACCAACCTGTTACATGTTACATCTAAAATTATATCATACAATGTTAACTTTATTCAAGGGGTTTAAATGTCATCTTTAAGCTCTTTCTTCTTTTATATTTGACACAGATATAAAAAAAATATTTTTTTTTAAAGTTGTACCTGTATTCACAGAATTTTTTTTAAGGAGATCAAACATTTGGAGATGTAGACCAGGTGTTAGTGTAATATTACCAAGGGTAGGATTTCTGTATTTCGCACTATAAGAAATGATTGATCTTTTTCTTATACATGTACTTGAAGTGAGCATTTTCACTTTTTCCACGAGGAGTAAATATTGAACAAAGTAAATGCTCCAAAATTTATTTCTAATCGATTTTGTATAAGTTTTTGTTTCTGATGCAAATCATTCAAAGCGATCTAAATAGAATTAATAAAAATCACATAGTCACCAAAAGTTGAAAAATTGCTGACGTGACAAAAATACATTTAACCAACTAACCAACCAACAAAATTTTTGTACAATTAATTCTTTTCAAGTCTTCAATTTCCCCCTTTTCTTCTTTAGCACATGCTATATATCTACCATATTTTTAAAGATCACGCGGTAATTGTAACTAATTGAGTGGAGCTTATCACAGTTTTTCTGATTATTTTCATGGACCACTTGCTATCAGATAGGTAGCATTGTTTGGTCCCCAAAAAATTGTAATATTACACCACTGGATACCATTTGTCATTTCATCAATTACCGGTTCAAAGCCAGGAGTTTTATATTCAAACTATGTTATATAAATTCATAAATGGTCTGTTGTATAGATTACTGGTTGCTTAAGTAGCTTCAAAGTACATAATTTTCAGCTTATTTGCATAATTCATTAATGTTGTTTGTTTAGTGTTTTTCTTTATTTGGTAATTCGCTGATTCCTTATCATGCCACTTCCTTGACACGGGACCTCGTTTATTTTAAGTTTCCATCCGAAAGAACCGTGACTTTCATTTTGTAATGCCTAGTACTTGGCACTACCCACTTTCAAGTCTCGGGACAGACCCGGTCGGGATCCGAACCCACGAATTCCAACTTACGGATTTAACAATCTACCAACTAAGCTTCCGCAGTGGTTTCTTTGATAGAAGTTTGTAAAAGTAAAACAAAAGATGAACTTGTAGGTTCTTTTATTTTTCAAAACTACAGCACAAAATAACAAAGTTTAAAATAAGATATTTCGGATTGGACTTTGAACAAAGACGAAACGCCAACCTCTCTGCGATTTAACTTTAATTTTTCTAAATCCTAACTTGCCGTTAAGCATCGGCCCATACTTGAGTTGCTTCACTACTTGGAGACAGTAGTTAACATCTCGACATGTTCTATAAAAACATTGCAAAATAGTATACTACAAGTACAATGGACGCGTATATTTTGGACAAAGGATTCCATTACCGTATAATATCTTGTAGCTTATCTATTTAAAACAAACGTACGTTGATGCCAAAATATACACAAAAAGTAAGAGGAGGCCTTACTCAGTCTTTGTCCTAAATCGATCATAACGTACACTGATATTATGCTACTGCATAAAGCATTACTTTAAAACCGATGTAAACATAAAACCGGAAGTGATAACATTTTTAGTTAAAATTTAACTAACCGAAGTTTGGATCCTAAGAAAATTACCTGTAGAAGATTTTTTTTTTAAAATCGAAAACCAACTAAATAAACGGTGATCTAAAAGCCAGGGTCAGAAACGGGGAGTGCACTTCAACTTACAAAGCCATGGCATGGGCTTAGCTTCGATCGGACACATATCATGCACATGAAGTAGATGTATGACAGTATACACCAGAAACGAACTCAACCGGTAAAGGTGTAATATATAATGACTACTTTAGCTTGGATCGTCGGAGTTAACGACTTAATAAAAATTGATTTTCTTGATTTGAGCAAACGAAAGCGTACTCAAATGGTAATGCACTAAACCGGAAGCGCACAACCGGTAATGCACATAATTAACCGGAAGCGCAATCAATCGGTAAAACTATGCAAGTCTCATGTTTGAACTTGTATTGGACTGCTTGCACTATGTAACTTCAGTCATTATTTTAACACGCAAGTCAGTAAGTGGAGACACACTGGAAACCGCACTGCACGATGCTTGCTCTTAAAACCATTTTAGGTTCATTGTGTCAAATTTCGCATATGTAAAAAAGTGATATGTTGCTCTTATGCGCCGAATCGTTTGAAAATTGACCCAATTACTTTTCTTACAAACGCGGGTGAAACTACAAATTTTTTATCATAAAAATAATATATTAAATATTATTGGAATTTTAGTTTCAAATCTATTATTCTATTTTACCTGACATAAAAAAAAAAAAAAAAAAAAAAAAAAAAAAAAAAAAAAAAAAAAAAACTTTAGATAATTTAATAAGTAACTCATACAAACTAAAGCGAACACCTTACTATTGAAACTATCCTAATAAGTAGATGATGGCGTACTTGCAGTGGTTTTTGTTTTGATATTCCGGCGCTAAATATTAAACAAATTTCAAAATAAAATATTAAAAAACCAAAGAGAACAAGATGAACAACTATACATAAAAAATAAAGTAAATTCACATAAAACAAATTTAATTATATTACACTTACGACTCTTAAAAAGGACTTGAATTAAAAGCAAGTCAAACGATGATTCTCAATAAGCCGAGGCAATTGCTGATAAAACTAAAATTGAAATTTGTTATAATAATATTTATACTGGTAACAACAAAAGAAGGCATCAAATTTAAAAGTTTTGGGATGTAAGAATTTTTCCATAAACCGTTGCAATATGTGTTCAAACATACAATTCAGAATATTTTATTACGTATCCTTCCATAAAAATATTGAATTTTTCAGAAATAACAGTGTTATTAAACACATTTTATACATTTAAACTCAAATATATAGCAAAGATTTATTTGTATTTGGCCTCAAGTCTATGTTATGTAAAAAGGCTTCCGAAAGGTACGACCTTGTTTCTTGACCTTATCCTTGTAGGCAGATCGCTCGGCTTTTGGAGAACCATACTTTTAAAACATTTAACTTAAAATTGAATTACAGTTACAAACAGAAAGAAAATTATATAACAATAGGGTTAAGACACGTGATGTCAAATGTAATTATATTACAGCTAAGACACTTGACGTCGAAGTTATTAAAAATACAAGTGTTTTGAAGTCAAACTTGATTACAAAACAGTAAAAAAAACTTGTAACCAAGTTTGATTATATTACAGTTACGTCACTTGACGTCGAAGTGATTGCAAAACAAGTGTTCTGAAGTCAAATTGATTACAAAACAGTAAGAAACTTGTAGTCAAGTTTGATTATATTACAGTTACGTCACTTGACGTCGAAGTGATTGCAAAACAAGTGTTCTGAAGTCAAATTGATTACAAAACAGTAAAAAAACTTGTAATCAAGTTTGATTATATTACAGTTACGTCACTTGACGTCGAAGTGATTGCAAAACAAGTGTTCTGAAGTCAAATTGATTACAAAACAGTAAAGAAACTTGTAGTCAAGTTTGATTATATTTCAGTAACGTCACTTGACGTCGAAGTGATCGCAAAACAAGTGTTTTGAAGTCAAACATGATTACAAATTGATTTAAAAACAAAGTCAAATTGATACTTACAGTCAACTTTGATTGAAAAATTTACTGAAGCAAAACTGAATTGTTAAAAATTTAGGACATTTAAAGATATTTCATAACAATAAGACACTTGAGAATAAATGCATTACAATACAGCTAAAACACTATAAATCAACAAAATATTTTGATTCAGTTAAAACAACTGAAGTCAGACTTAATTACAATATATAGAGACTTGATGTCAAATTTAAAAAAAATACAGTTCAGACACTTGACGTCAAATTTAATCAAAATACAAAATGCAGGCATTTGAAGTCAAAGGCGAATCTAATCTAGTTAAAACACTTGAAAACAAGTTGGATGACTGAATTCAAGTTGGATTACTGAATTCAAGTTGAATTACAATCCCGTTAAGACAATTGAAGTCATGAAGTCAAATATAATAATAATACAGTTAAGATATTTCACGTCGACTAAATCAAAATGCAGTAAAAACATTTGAACCTACATTTGTTAACTGTTAAGGCACTTTAACTTATACCTGATAAATAACCAATAAGAACGCTTTTAATCAAACTCGATAAAAAGACCGTTAAGGCACTTGAAGTAACACTGCTAAATAAACCGCGTTAGGGCGTTAGGACACTTCAAGTCACACTTGCTAAATAAACCGCAATGGAGCTTGAAGTCACACTTGCTTAATAAACTGTTACGACACTTGAAGTCACACTTGCTTAATAAACCGTTAGGACAGTTGAAGTCAGACTTGCTTAATAAACCGTTAGGGCACTTGAAGTCACCCTTGCTAAAGAAACCGTAAGGGCACTTGAAATCAGACTTGCTAAATAAACCGTTACGACACTTGAAGTCACACTTGCTTAATAAACCGTTAGGGCACTTGAAGTCACCCTTGCCAAATAAACCGTTAGGACAGTTGAAGTCACACTTGCTTTATAAACCGTTACGACACTTGAAGTCACACTTGCTTAATAAACCGTTAGGGCACTTGAAGTCACCCTTGCTAAATAAACCGTTAGGGCACTTGAAGTCACACTTGTTTAATAAACCGTTAGGGCACTTGAAGTCATCCTTGCTTAATAAACCGTTAGGGCACTTGAAATCACACTTGCTTAATAAACCGTTAGACACTTGAATTCACTTTTGCTTGATAAACCGTTAGGACACTTGAAGTTCCACTTGCTTAATAAACCGTTAAGATACTTCAAGTCACACTTGCTTAATAAACCATTAGGGCACTTGAAGTCACACTTACTTGATAGACTGTTAAGACATTGAAGTCACA
Source organism: Tegillarca granosa (assembly GCA_029721355.1). NCBI lineage: Eukaryota > Metazoa > Mollusca > Bivalvia > Arcoida > Arcidae > Tegillarca > Tegillarca granosa. The sequence goes on from CM056608.1 coordinate 722,879, forward strand.
CTTGCTTGATAAAGGACACTTGAAGTCACACTTGCTTAATAGCCCGTGAAGACACTTAAAGGAACATCTGCTAAATAAACCTTTAAGACACATGGAATCACACTTGCTAATTAGACCCGTAAGGACACTTAGAGCAAAACGTGGTTGAAAATAGGTAAGTCACTTTAAAACTTTAAAACAAGGCAGTTACCGCACTATTTCAATAATATAAAGTAAGAACAGCTAAAATTTAGAAAATCTGAAGCCAATTATTCTACAGGTAAGACAAAAACTGAATAGTAAATTAGACGTCAAATTTGTTTATTGAATACTTCAGGCACTTGAAGTCAATACAATACAGTTAGGACACTTACAGACAAAAAAATATTACAGTTAAGACACTTGAAGACAAATTGATTTATAATACGAATTTGGTGATAGTCCCTTTGTCTTGTTTATATAAAAAAACATGTTTTATTTTGATGTGCCATGTGTGCACATTTTGGTAAATCAATTTCTCATCAGTAACACCAGGTGTCAAAAAGTTTGATAGATAAAATCATAAGGCAAACATTTGAAAATTACATTAGAAATCGAGATTTACGAGTCACCAATGTATTAACGTGGAGTTCGTCAAGGTTGTGTGTTGTTACCATGTCTTTTTAATCCATGCAGTAACATAATATCCAAAAACATTGAGGATCTAGAAGGAGTAACAGACGGTAGAATAAATATAAACATTCTAAGGTATGCAGATGACACGGTACATGTACTATTAACAGAAAGTCAAGAAAAGCTAAAAGATTTCATGCATTGCGTAAATGAAACTGGTATTGAATACAACATGAAAGTAAATACAAAGCAAAAAAAAAAAAAAAAAAAACATATCAGTAAAACACCCAACAAACAGGGTCAAAATAAAAATAGATGGCGAAGATATAGAACTGTCAACAAATTAGTTTGTAAAATAAACAAAAACATGTCCAAAGCACAATCCCAAAAAAGTAAAACCTTTGAAAACTGGCCAATTCAGTCATACACGTTAACTCCTATTAAGAAAAGACTTTTAATTACTTAAGATGGTAGATGTGAAGATGAAATTAAAAGAATAATAACTATTGTTAAAACATCATTCAGTAAAAAGTACTAACATCAAAAGCCATATCTTTACATATTAAGAAAAGAATATAACAATGTTGACAATGACAAGAAAAATGGGAAAATGAATAGCCTCTTTTATATTGTGGTGGTGCTAAAGAAAATACATAAAGTCAATAAAAATTACAAATAAAGTTTATAACAACTTTGTATAACTAAAATGTCAAGTTTTTAAAGTTTTTATTTTACTTTATTTTATTTTATTTTTTTGGTTTGGACATGGACTGGTCTGTTTGTGTTTTATTATTAACGCTATCAAGAAATAACATCAAATTGAGATTGAATAATATTTTCAAATAAATTAATGAGATATTTTGGACATTTAATAAGTCAAAATTCAATACAACGAACGTTATTAGAAGGCAAATCTAATTAAAAAGAAGCAGAAGAATGCCAAAAACCATCTGACATGAATGAATTGACTAGTATGCAGAATTGACTAGTATGCAGAATTGACAAGTATGCAGAATTGACTAGTATGCAGAATTGACTAGTATGCAGAATTGACAAGTATGCAGAATTGACTAGTATGCAGAATTGACAAGTATGCAGAATTGACTAGTATGCAGAATTGACAAGTATGCAGAATTGACTAGTATGCAGAATTGACAAGTATGCAGAATTGACTAGTATGCTAGATTGACTAGTATGCAATACTCGGAAGCTGTGAGACTATCTAAACAGCAAGAAGATAAGCAGGCTATTATATCCAATTCTCTACTAGAGGATTGAAACTCTTACTTAATGTTTTTGTTGTGCTTTGTTCTTTGTGACTTGTGAGCAATAGAAATATATCACCGTTGTTGAGTCTGTTTGGTTGAGTTTGGAACTGATATTTTAGAACTGTTTTGTGATAATGTTAGCAGTGAAGATATGTTGCCGTTGTTGTGTCAATGTCTGATGATTGCATTTGGAATCGAATCGTTTCATTCTCGTTTTGCTTTTTGCTGACCGTCTTAGCCGTATAGATACGTCGCTATTGTTCGGTTTAGGAATCAAGCTCTGTCAAAAATAAATGTTTAGACAATTGTTTGGTTGCAGTCTTGGATATTGTTGATGTCGATGTCTGGTGATGCAATTGGAACTAAATTGTTTCATACTCATATTGTTACTGTTTTGGTGACTGTCTTGGCAGTACAGATACGTCGCCATTGTTTGTATCGCTGTGTTGGTTAGGAATCAAGTCTGTCATAAATGATTAATAATTGTTTAGACAATGTTAGGTTACAGTCTTGGTTATTGTTAATATTCTGTGTCTGATGATTGTATTCGGGATTAAGTTGTTTTATGAATGTTTTATTCCTTTTTTGGTGACGGTCTTATCAGTAGAAATGTTGTTACATTGTTGTATCGATGTTGGTTGATTTAGGAATCAAACTGGGTCATAAATGTTTAATAATAAAGTTTAATCACTGGTTGGTGATAGTTTTTTTTTAAATTGTTGTGTTGTATCATTTAAAATTTAATCATTGTTTCATCAATGCTGATGACAGTTTTGGCACTTGTTGTGTCGATGATTGAAATAAAATTGTTTTATAGATATATCACTACTATTCGGTGACAGTTTTAGCAGTACAGATATATCGCCGTTGTTGTGTCGGTGTGGTTGTTTTAGAAATCAAGCTATGTCATAAATGTCTGTTAAAGAGTTTAATCACTGTTTGGTGACAGTTTATTTTTGCATTTGTTGTGTCGATGTCTGACGATTGCTTTGAAATTGAACCCTCTTTCTTAATGTTTTATTGCTGTTTAGTGATGGTCTTAGCAGTATCGCTGTCTTTGTGATGGTGTTGATTTATTTCACAAATAGAAAGTATCATTACTGAAATATCACAACTGGTGACAATCTTAACAACAGGGACATGTTAACGTTTTTGTGTTGTTGGTTAATTTACTATACAAAATCAATATACATTTTCGCTATTATCGGTATTCATTGATTGATTTGTAATCAGAATAATTCATCACCTTTTGACCGGCACTGGTTTAATATTTTAAGAAAAAGGAAGTACTCTCTGTTTTAACGTTGTACATTGATCGTTTTTATGTTCATTACTCACTGTTCCTGTTTACACATTGTTCGGAGATTGTAATCTCAGTATTTGGTGATTGATGTCTGTTATTTTGAATTTCATTAAAAGTGAATCCTAATACATCCTTTACATTCATGTTATGTCCAATATTTCTTAATTTATCATTCCAGTAACAAAATACTAGAAGGAATCTGACTTTACATTCCCTTAAACGCCAAACATATATGCATGGATTGGCAATGGTGTTAAATATTTTAAGAACACAAGCTATGTAAAAGAATATGCTCAAAGTTTTTGTTTCTAGTTGATTCAGTAACGAATTCAAAAGAAATGTCATTGTTGGAACATTGAACAGTAGAAATGAACCCATGATAAGTAAAACAGCCAAGGTACCATTTTTCCATTTAGTCACAAACCCTTGCCCTGAATTCTGAACAACATCATAAATCCTTGTCAAACGCCTTACTTCTCTAAATATAAGAAAACTACTCAGAACCAAAACCATCAGAAACATCAAGAAAAAAACGAGTAAAATATAAAGAAAAGACCTATTTTCCATCAAGAAATCGAAACAGTGTTCTTCAACATTGTATAATGAAACATTAAATCCCATGCCAAAAGTAAATGAAAATGACGACCCAAATGAAAGTACCCAACAACCTATACAGATTTTAATAAGGTTATTTGATGAAATCGAAGAGTGATATGTTTTGGTAAATACTATGGAAATACACCTGTCAATGGCTAGAATGATTGGCAGCACGGTTGACATTGCGTAAAAAGGTAGAGAGAAATGGCCATGATAAAGAACAAGGTATATGATAATGAACTATACTCAGTGGGTAAAATAAACAGGTAAGGGAATCTGCAATTGCCAAGTTCAAAGTAAAGTATTTGATTGATGCAAATATTCGCTTGCATTTGACAAGTGTATGACGGCCATTATATTGACAATAAAGCCTGTAAGACATAAAGGTATGGCAAGCTGTAACCGCATAAAATAAGTCTGATGGCCTTCCGTATCCATGGTATCATTTATTGTAGATGTATTTTTCATCTTGGGGAAAATTACTATGGTAGAGTTTATAGTGTCAAAGATATAACTATTGAAAGACGTTAAAAAGCTGTCGTACAATACCCAAGATTGGAACCGGTAACACATTTAACGAAAAATATAATAACCTAGGAATGGTACCAGCTTCACACAAAACAAAAACACAATAACCAAAAATAACCAAGTAAGGTACCCGTATAACAAAAAAAAAAAAAAAAAAAAAAAAAAAAACCGATAACCCTAGTAAAGTACCGGTATAACACAAAACGAAAAAAGGGATAACCAAAAATAACCAATAACCCTAGTAAGGTACCCGTATCACACAAAACAAAAACACAATAACAAAAAATAACCGATAACCCTAGTAAGGTACCGGTATAACACAAAACACAAAACAAAAACACAATAACCAAAAAAAAAAAAAAAAAAAAACAAAACCAATAACCCTAGTAAGTTACCCGTATAACAAAAACAAAAAGGTACCGGTATCACGCAAAACAAAAAAACAATAACCAAAAATAACCGATAACCCTAGTAAGGTACCGGTATAACACAAAACAAAAACACAATAACCAAAAATAATCAATAACCCTAGTAAGGTACCGGTATAACACAAAACGAAAAACACAATAACCAAAAATAACCAATAACCCTAGTAAGGTACCGGTATAACACAAAACGAAAAAAGGATAACCAAAAATAACCAATAATTCTAGTTAGGTAGCGGTATAACACAAAACGAAAAAAAGGATAACCAAAAATAACCAATAACCCTAGTAAGGTACCGGTATAACCAACCCTAGTAAGGTACCAGTATAACACAAAACGCAAAACAAAAAACACAATAACAAAAAAAAAAAAAATAAATAAAAAAAAAAACAAAAAACCAATTACCCTAGTAAGGTACCGGTATAACACAAAACGAAAAAAGGATAACCAAAAATAACCAATAACCCTAGTAAGGTACCGGTATCACGCAAAACAAAAAAACAATAACCAAAAATAACCAATAACCCTAATAAGGTACCGGTATAACACAAAACAAAAACACAATAACCAAAAATAGCCAATAACCCTAGTAAGGTACCCGTATCACGCAAAACAAAAACACAATAACCAAAAATAACCGATAACCCTAGTAAGGTACCGGTATAACACAAAACAAAAAACAATAACCAAAAATACTCAATAACCCTAGTAAGGTACCGGTGTCACGCAAAACAAAAACACAATAACCAAAAATAATCAATAACCCTAGTAAGCTACCCGTATAGCAAAAAAAAAAAAAAAAAATAACCAAAAATAACCGATAACCCTAGTAAGGTACCCGTATAACACAAAACGAAAAAAACAATAACCTCAGAATGCTACCAGTATAACACAAAACGAAAAATATACAATAACCTAAAATGGCGGCGGTATCACACAAAACAAAAATATAATAAAAAAAGCAACAAATATTAATATTTAGAAAAATTTAAAGTGAAAAATTTGAATTAACAAAAGATTAATTTTTATAAAAGAAAAAGCACAAAAGTGTTAGACAAATTAAATATTCATACAAATCTATACTTTTCAATTCATAATTGGCAACGCATGAAAAGAAAAAAAAATTCAAAGAAGCAAATGAAAATTCTGAAACAACTTAAAGGTTACAAATATAAAATATGAAGCATTTAAGTGTATTAACAAGCATAGAATTTTATACAAATTAAGGAGTGATTTAATGTATTTTCAACATTACATCAAAACAAAGCTACAAAACATGAAACAATAGAAAAATTCTTGAGTTTTCAATAAATAACATAAAAACCACAATTAACACACACAAGTTAATTAATTCAATTGATGAGAAAAATAAGTAAGGTCTATTTGTTGATTGTTATTTTTATATAGTTTATTTTTTACATGTGTTTTTTTCAGTGTATTTGTTGATTGCTATTTTTATATAGTTTATTTTTTACCTGTGTTTTTTCAGTCTATTTGTTGATTGCTATTTCTATATAGTTTATTTTTTACCTGTGTTTTTTCAGTCACTGTCTTCTTTCAATCTCTACTTTATGTTTTTCAGGCTTCTTTCATCTTCTTGTACACCTAAAGCGTGTGTTTTAAGGCGCTGTATTTTTTCCATTCCATGTACATGTACATCCTGTGTTTTTCAGGTATTTTTTCCAATTCTTTGAACATGTGTTTTTTTTCAATTGCTGTCTTTTTTCAATTGCTGTCTTTTTCAATGTCTTGTACTTCTATGATAGGTGTTTTTTAGGCGCAATGCTTCTTCACTTCTATGTATACCTGCAACATGTAGTTATCTCGATCCACTGTTACTATTTATAAACATTCTTTGTAAAGTATTGCTTTATAAAAACTCTTTGAATTAATTGATTCCAGGTTTTTATCAGAGTCTATATTGGCTCGGTGAATTTAGATCTGTTTGCTGATCACACTAATCATCATATCATTTACCATATGAACGACAGACAGTTTTAACCTACAGTAACTTCAGTCTATTGTCTGTACAATTCTGGAAATTTTTTTTTTCCAATTCGAAAATAAAGTGAATTCCTTTCTAAAACTAACGTAATTTCACTAACTGTATAAAAACGTTTGACATAATAGTTTAATTACGTTCGTTTTTTTCAAATTAAATGTTTTTGTTTTGTTTCATTTAGACGTAAAAATAATAAATTGTTCAATTCTTCTTTTATAAAAAAAATCTGCAAAATATTTTATGGATCTTAATCACCAAAGTATTTAAGCCGACGAAGCTATAGAGTCTGTCAACAACTTACTTTGATTTCAACACAGTGAGGAATGCCATAGTAAGCCAACAAGTTAATTAGTTGTATGACAAAGCTTACCGATAAAAATCACGTATATGTGAAATCTCTTAATGCAGTTTAAACACAGATTTTGACAATATTTGAAATGTCCAAACGTTTATGCACAAGCAAAATATATATAAATAAATAAACAGATATCAATAACTAAAGTCACTGTTAAAAACTATTAACTAACCTTTACAACACATTTATGTAAACGAGTTTAATAACCACGCCTACTTACACTAGCCAATGGAATTAAAATTCTATCTCCAAAAAGGACTAATAATGTAAAAATAGGTGTAGTTTATTATAAGAAAATGAATAGAAAAAGCATTTTTTTCGTTACCTTGCATTAAGAAAATATTACATTACAATCCCTTTGATGGTTTTTCAAGATAATTTTTCTGTGTTGTATAACTTTCTTTTCATTTTTTTGACTAGACATCTCTTTCATTTTCAACTTAATAATTATTAAATCGACCAGTATATATTACAGATAGGAATGTTAACTAGCCTACAACTTAGAGCATTAGAAGAGGGATTTAAGAATTTTGAAACATGGCATAGAATAACGAGTGCTTCTTTTACTTTTTTCATTTCGAGCTATATAAAAACATAGTTGTTATCTTTGAAACAAACTGTGTGTCCATAATGTCTCTTCGAGCGATATAAAACAAAGTTGTTACCTTCAAAACAAACTGTGTGTCCATAATGTCTCTACAAGCTATATAAAACATAGTTGTTACCTTCAAAACGAACTGTGTTCATAATGTCTCTCCCAGCTATATAAAACATAGTTGTTACCTTCAAAACGAACTGTGTTCATAATGTCCCTCCCAGCTATATAAAACATAGTTGTTACATTCAAACGAACTGTGTTCATAATATCTCTCCCAGCTATATAAAACATAGTTGTTACCTTCAAACGAACTGTGTTCATAATGTCTCTCCCAGCTATATAAAACAAAGTTGTAAACCTTCAAACGAACTGTGTTCATAATGTCTCTCCCAGCTATATAAAACATAGTTGTTACCTTCAAAACGAACTGTGTTCATAATGTCCCTCCCAGCTATATAAAACATAGTTGTTACATTCAAACGAACTGTGTTCATAATGTCCCTCCCAGCTTTATAAAACATAGTTGTTACCTTCAAAACAAACTGTGTGTCATAATGTCTCTCCCAGCTATACAAAACAAAGATGTTATCTTCAAAACAAACTGTGTGTCCATAATGTCTCTTCGAGCTATATAAAACATAGTTGTTACATTCAAACGAACTGTGTTCATAATATCTCTCCCAGCTATATAAAACATAGTTGTTACCTTCAAAACGAACTGTGTTCATAATGTCCCTCCCAGCTATATAAAACATAGTTGTTACCTTCAAAACGAACTGTGTTCATAATGTCTCTCCCAGCTATATAAAACATAGTTGTTACATTCAAACGAACTGTGTTCATAATGTCCCTCCCAGCTATATAAAACATAGTTGTTACATTCAAACGAACTGTGTTCATAATGTCTCTCTCAGCTATATAAAACAAAGTTGTAAACCTTCAAACGAACTGTGTTCATAATGTCTCTCCCAGCTATACAAAACAAAGATGTTATCTTCAAAACAAACTGTGTGTCCATAATGTCTCTTCGAGCTATATAAAACATAGTTGTTATTTTCAAAACAAACTGTGTGTCCATAATGTCTCTCCCAGCTATATAAAACATAGTTGTTACCTTCAAACGAACTGTTCATTATGTCTCTCCCAGCTATATAAAACATAGTTGTTACCTTCAAAACGAACTGTGTTCATAATGTCTTTCCCAGCTATATAAAACATAGTTGTTACCTTCAAACGAACTGTGTTCATAATGTCTCTCCCAGCTATATAAAACATAGTTGTTACCTTCAAACGAACTGTGTTCATAATGTCTCTCCCAGCTATAAAAATCATAGTTGTTACCTTCAAACGAACTGTGTTCATAATGTCTCTCCCAGCTATATAAAACATAGCTGTTACCTTCAAAACAAACTGTGTGTCATAATGTCTCTCCGAACTATATAAAACATAGTTGTTACCTCCAAACAAACTTTGTGTCTATTATGTCTCTCCCAGCTATATAAAACATAGTTGTTATCTTCGAAACAAACTGTGTGTCAATAATGTCTCTCCAAGCAATATGTTATCTTCGAAACAAACTGTGTGTCTATAATGTCTCTCCCAGCTATATAAAAACATAGTTGTTATCTTCGAAACAAACTGTGTCCATAATGTCTCTCCGAACTATATAAAACATAGTTGTTATCTTCGAAACAAACTGTGTGTCCATAATGTCTCTCCCAGCTATATAAAACATAGTTGTTATCTTCTAAACAAACTGTATGTCCGTTATGTCTCTACAAGCTATATAAAACATAGTTGTTATCTTCGAAACAAACTGTGTGTCAATAATGTCTCTCCAAGCAATATGTTATCTTCGAAACAAACTGTGTGTCCATAATGTCTTTCCCAGCTATATAAAACATAGTTGTTATCTTCGAAACAAACTCTTAAATAAATAGTTAATAAATAGTTATGCTGTTTTCAAGTTATTTGATTTAATTTATTTGTTTTTCAAGAAAATTCTCGTTAATTTTGTAACTGATGTTGGCAAGCACTGTGCTATTTTTGACTATAGAAGGTCGTGGAATTTATCCCAGGCCTTTCAAATTTGAGATTTTGCTTCCTTGCCTAGCGCTCGGCATGAGAAGATAGAGTATCGACTGGTACTAAAATTATGGGTAGAAATAGTTCTATGCTTCGGTAAAATTACATTAGAATCCCTTGATGGTTTTTACAAATAATCTTCTGTGTTTTATAAGTCTCTTTTTCTTTTTTGCTAGAAATCTCTTTCATTTTTAACCTAATTATCATTAAATCGGCCAGTATATGTAGGAGATGTTAATGATTCCCAGACGCGCTCGCGCGCTCTAGCACGTTGTGTTGTATCTTAAGTCCACATGAACTTTGTAGCATAAAAATAAAATAATGAACACTAAATACAGAAATCTAGAACTCTTCAAAAAGCTACCAAATCAATAATATATTATCATGCCGAGAAAATGCAGTTCAAATTTGTTCTCCTGCTAAATATATCCTATTATTTTGTATTTATAATTATTTAAGGGTTCATCACACGGTCAAATTACCAGACAAAAGTTTACTACAAGGTACAAAAAAATCAACAATTAGTGTTAGAAATAATTATTTAGATCATATCATTCTGTACCTGAGCGAAAATAATGATTTAGATTTGAATTATTTAACATGACAGAATAACATGCTATATGAAACGATTTAAGAGACAATTTTAATCTAGACCTTGATAATTTGTGACGTAATATTAAACGATGACATCAATATAGATTTTAATTAATTGATTTTAAAGAAACCTTGCTCGTTAATTAGAATTTGACTAATAGACTTTCAAATTTTAAACATAAAATTGGAACTAAACAAAAAAAAAACAAAATTATGGAATCTCTTGAAGTGCACATAAAACGGAAGATTGGCAGTTTTTTTAAAGTATACCTTTAAATCCTTTTTAAAGATTCGCGCATTTATGTAGGTTATATAAGGGGCACTTGGTGCAAAAATCTAGAAGGACATATAACGATATTTAAATAACACGGCCTTGATACTGAACTGTTAGGTAACAAAAAATATATTTTAAAAATAATTTTAAACCTGTTTATTCGATATTTTTAAACAGTGGATAAAAGAATGTCGTGTGATTTTTTAAGAGAATTATTTTTGTTCCCTCATGGAAGTTCATTTGGACCTGAAATGTAAATAAGTTAACTAAACATGTAATTCAATTTTGTAAAAAAAAAAAAATAATAATTAAGGATTGAACTTTGATTGTACTGAATTTATTGGGTGATAACTTCAGTTGGTCACGCGCAAATTGAATGAATGGCGAAGCCATTCATGAAAAAATTTGCGCGTGACCAACTGAAGTTATCACCCAATAAATTCAGTACAATCAAAGTTCAATCCTTATATTTACAATCTTTTAAAATTTCTACGATAAAACACGAGGTTTCCTTAGTAATGAATTTTATTATTAAAAAAAAAAATCCGACATGGTCCTGGGTTTCTTGTATAAAAAGAACACAAACACTGATTGATCCTTTGCATTTATCACTAAAATTTATTAAATTTCTGAAAAAAATTCTAATCCGATTGATAAATTAGCGATTTCGGAAAAAAGGCAACAAAAAAACATAGCGATCAGCTGATCGACACTGCAAGGTTTTGTTTGTAAACAATGTTGTAGTAGAACGTTTTTGACGCATTCATACGTCACTGATACAGGTCCTGACGTCATGGGTTAAAGGTTGCACGTGCCCAACCAAAGTTATTGGGAAATATCTTCAGTTGCTCTCAAAGGGTTTACTGAAAAGAATTCAGTACGATTGTAAATATTTACCATTTAACCACAAAACAAAATGGCGAACCAAGCGAATGTGAAATATGAATTCAAGACCACGGAAGTAATGGGATTTAAAATACCTTTCAAAACATTCGATGGAATAGATTACAAGTTTTGGACTTTTATGCCAGATAATATTGAAGAACATCTTGCAGGTCTTAGAGAAGCTGAAATAAGAGAGGATGACGTCATTATATGTACCTACCCGCGATCAGGTGAGATCAGCCGATACATCATAACGTTGTTAATTTCCAGCATGAAGTATCGTCAGGATAACACTAATTCAAAGTTTTAACGGCAAACATTTTATTATTTTAAGGTAAATATCATGCTTAACGTTTCACTGAGCTGATGCTTGATGCATGTGGTACGTGCGTGTGTGTAAAAGTGTTTCTGATCTGTCGCCATTAGTGTGATTGTGCACTTGACGCAGATCAACCTCGCGGACTACTTAGATCAATTTTTTGGTACCGAACCAACCAGCAGCTAGGACATACCACAAGGAGAGGAGAAAGCTTTGTTGATTTAAGTCGAACGCGGTCGAACTCATAGTGGAGAGGACGCCTTGAGTTTGAAGGTGAACGTCTTAACCACTCGCTCGTTAACCCCACTCCACCCACCCCCCCCCAATCAACCCTAAGTTGATGTAGCGACAAATAGTACAAACATTGTAAATATCATTATTAACCAAAAGTCTGATCAGTCCGGTTTTTGTTGTTGACTAAATGGTTGAATGTTTTAACGTCACATAAGCTATTCAGTTATTCATGACGAATTGTATCTCAAATTTGTTATAACAAGTTTATATGGTGAGTGAGTGTACAAGTGTTTCTGATATGCATTGCACTTGTGCACACTTATGGCGACCTTTAAAGTGCTAATACACTCCACGACATTGTCGCAGAAAGATATCGCTATTTGATTGGTTAAAACTTAAAACAAATCATTAAATTCGGGATATGAGGTTATAGTATTAAAGCATTTATGTAAAGGCACTCAGTCTATTTAACTGATGCCAAGCTAAACAGTTACATGAGCGGATGTAGAATTTTATCATGAGATAATGCGAGCGTCGAAGGCTCAGGCTTCCAGCGGCGAGGATCTTGGGGTCATTAAAGGCTAAAATGTCTGGTGACCTGTCTTGTGACTTGTATTTTTACTCTCTTTCTCTCTTTTGAATTTCAAATTGGAAGTTTCATCCCTTGCAACCCCCTTTAATCCGAAAATGAGTTTTAGCCTAGGACAAAGAAAAACCCTTTATCACTTGCCTAACTTGCAGCTGGAGACGCCTCGAAATTAAAGGGTAACGGCTTCACAACATGTCAACCCCCATAACGTTAAGTATAGCGACATAACGGCTTCACAACATGTCAACCCCCATACCGTTAAGTATAGCGACATAACGGCTTCACAACATGTCAACCCCCACACCGTTAAGTATAGTGACATAACGGCTTCACAACATGTCAACCCCCATACCGTTAAGTATAGCGACATAACGGCTTCACAACATGTCAACCCCCACACCGTTAAGTATAGCGACATAACGGCTTCACAACATGTCAACCCCCATACCGTTAAGTATAGCGACATAAACGGCTTCACAACATGTCAACCCCCATACCGTTAAGTATAGCGACATAACGGCTTCACAACATGTCAACCCCCATACCGTTAAGTATAGCGACATAACGGCTTCACAACATGTCAACCCCCATACCGTTAAGTATAGCGACATAACGGCTTCACAACATGTCAACCCCATACCGTTAAGTATAGCGACATAACGGCTTCACAACATGTCAACCCCCATACCGTTAATTATAGCGACATAACGGCTTCACAACATGTCAACCCCCATACCGTTAAGTATAGCGACATAACGGCTTCACAACATGTCAACCCCCATACCGTTAAGTATAGCGACATAACGGCTTCACAACATGTCAACCCCCATACCGTTAAGTATAGCGACATAACGGCTTCACAACATGTCAACCCCCACACCGTTAAGTATAGCGACATAACGGCTTCACAACATGTCAACCCCCACACCGTTAAGTATAGTGACATAGCTAACCACTGTATGCAAAAAAAAAAAAAAAAAAAAAAAAAAAAAAAAAAAAAAAAAACACACACACACACACACACAAATAAATAAATAAATAAATGTTTAAAACATAACAGAAATAAAAATAAAATAAAAATAAACAGAAATAAATTAAAAAAAAATAAAAAATAAAAAATTTAAAAAAGGGAGGGGAGAAGAAGCAACTACAAAGACCTTAAATTAATCAATATTAATTGAAATCTTGAACTCGCCTCAAATAACTGCTCAAATATTGCTGCTGCGACGTTTAACAACATAACAACAAACCTAAATACAGGATATTATACGTCTCTTTAAACGCAAAAATTGCACAGATATCAATGATATATCAAACGGCAAAATAGAACGCGGCAAAATAGAACACGGCAAAATAGAACGCTGCAAAATAGAACACGGCAAAATAGAACGCTGCAAAATAGAACGCTGCAAAATAGAACACGGCAAAAAAGAACGCGGCAAAATAGAACGCGGCAAAATAAAACGCTGAAAAATAAAACGCTGCAAAATAGAGCGCTGCAAAATAGAGCGCGGCAAAATAGAACGCGGCAAAATAGAACACGGCAAAATAGAACGCGGCAAAATAGAACGCTGCAAAATAGAGCACGGCAAAATAGAACACGGCAAAATAGAACACGGCAAAATAAATGGCTACAAAATAGAACACTGCAAAATAGAGCGCTGCAAAATAGAGCGCGGCAAAATAGAACGCGACAAAAAAGAGCACGGCAAAATAGAACGCGGCAAAATAGAACGCGGCAAAAAAAAAAACACGGCAAAATAGAACCCGGCAAAATAGATCACGGCAAATTATAACGCTGCAAAATAGAACGCGGCAAAATAGATCACGGCAAAACAGAACGCTGCAAAATTGAACACGGCAAATAGAACGCGGCAAAATAAAACACGGCAAAATAGAACACGGCAAAATAGAACGCTGCAAAATAGAACGCGGCAAAATAAAACGCGGCAAGAAGATATAAACATTTGAGTCTAAAGTGTCTAAAACATTAATTGATGAATTAATTGATTTATTTAATGCGGTTTTTTACATCCCAGTCAAGTATATTTAACTTATATCGAGACGTCACCAACTATAGGTGAAGCAGCAGAAAATCTTACCTTTGCAGTGCACTTACGGCAATGTGCAGCAATGGTTCTTTAACGTGCCACGCCTGTCGTGACACGGGGCATCGGTATCTTAGATGTCATCGGAAGGACTCCGGAATTTTCATTTCTAAATGCTGAATGCTTGGTGAAATTACCAATTTTCAAACACGTGCTTTGTACTATTTTACCATCGAGGCAGTCACTTAAAAAACAGAGGTTCTTTGTAAGTCTACAAAACGGATTAATGAACTTATCTTCTAAAAAATTGATAAAGTCTAAATAGATTGTTAGACTCTACAAATATGATATGATTTAATTATTGTAAAACAAGGGGTCAAACCTGTATAATGAAAAAAAAAGAGAATTTAAAATTTATAATAAAACTGGATATTCATCATCATTATAAGTCAATGTGAATTTTTTTCTTCATTTATTTTTTTTACTCATTTCAGGAACAAACTGGACAAATGAAATAGTCGGGATATTGATGAATAATTCTGCGGATTATCTTGACCCTGTACTGGATTTCGTGGAAATGATACCTAAAGCAAAGTTGGCAGAGAAACCTTCCCCAAGACGCTACTGTTCACACTTACCTCTAAAATAACTGCCAAAACAATTGCCTGAAGGAAAAATAATTTGCGTGTTCAGAAACCCTAAAGATCTCGTTGTCTCATTTTATAACTTCATTAAGAAGGTCAATTTTGCTGAATTCAATGGAAGCTTTGGAGATTTTCTGAAATTGTTCATCAACGGTAACCGTAAGTAAAAAATGTATAATAATCGATAATAGGAGAAATTAAATAGAAAAAAAAAACAAAAAACAAAACAAAACAAACAAAATAAAAAAAACCAGGGAAAGTTAATTTAAATAAACAATCATCAAAAGAAAAAAACTCATAAGGGTCCTCTCCCGATTCTCCTTCCACTTTATTATTTAACTACTGACCTTGAACGAGTCCTCTCCCGATTCTCCTTCCACTTTATTATTTAACTACTGACCTTGAACGAGTCCTCTCCCGATTCTCCTTCCACTTTATAATTTAACTACTGACCTTGAACGGGTCCTCTCCCGATTCTCCTTCCACATTATTATTTAACTGCTGACCTTCAACGAGTCCTCTCCCGATTCTCCTTCCACAATATTATTTAACTGCTGACCTCTAACGAGTCCTCTCCCGATTCTCCTTCCACTTTATAATTTAACTACTGACCTTGAACGAGTCCTCTCCCGATTCTCCTTCCACATTATTATTTAACTACTGACCTTGAACGGGTCCTCTCCCGATTCTCCTTCCACATTATTATTTAACTACTGACCTTGAACGGGTCCTCTCCCGATTCTCCTTCCACATTATTATTTAACTACTGACCTTGAACGGGTCCTCTCCCGATTCTCCTTCCACATTATTATTTAACTACTGACCTTGAACGGGTCCTCTCCCGATTCTCCTTCCACATTATTATTTAACTACTGACCTTGAACGAGTCCTCTCCCGATCCTCCTTCCACATTATTATTTAACTGCTGACCTTGAACGAGTCCTCTCCCGATTCTCCTTCCACATTATTATTTAACAACTGACCTTGAACGAGTCCTCTCCCGATTCTCCTTCCACATTATTATTTAACTACTGACCTTGAACGAGTCCTCTCCCGATTCTCCTTCCACATTATTATTTAACTACTGACCTTGAACGAGTCCTCTCCCGATTCTCCTTCCACTTTATTATTTAACTGCTGACCTTGAACGAGTCCTCTCCCGATTCTCCTTCCACATTATTATTTAACTACTGACCTTGAACGAGTCCTCTCCCGATTCTCCTTTCACATTATTATTTAACTACTGACCTTGAACGGGTTCTCTCCCGATTCTCCTTCCACATTATTATTTAACTACTGACTTTGGACGGGTCCTCTCCAGATTCCCTTCCCACTTTATTATTTAACTGCTGACCTTGAACGGGTCCTCTCCCGATTCTCCTTCCACTTTATTATTTAACTGCTGACTTTGAACGTGTCCTCTCCCGATTTTCCTTTCACTTTGTTATTTAACTAGTGACCTCGAACGGGTCCTTTCCCGATTCTCCTTCCACTTTATTACTTAACTGCTGACTTTGGACGGGTCCTCTCCCGATTCTCTTCCCACTTTATCATTTAACTGCTGACCTTGAACGGGTCCTCTCCCGATTTTCTTTTCTCTTTATTATTAAACTGCTGACCTCGAACGGGTCCTCTCCCGATTCTCCTTCTACTTTATTATTAAACTACTAAACTTGAACGGGTCCTCTCCCGATTCTCCTTCTACTTTATTATTAAACTACTAAACTTGAACGGGTCCTCTCCCGATTCTCCTTCCACATTATTATTTAACTACTGACCTTGAACGAGTCCTCTCCCGATTCTCTTCCCACTTTATTATTTAACTGCTTACCTTGAACGGGTCCTCTCCCGATTCTTCTTCCACTTTATTATTTAACTGCTGACTTTGAACGGGTCCTCTCCCGATTCTCTTCCCACTTGATTATTTAACTGCTGACCTGGAACGAGTCCTCTCCCGATTCTCTTCCCACTTTATTATTTAACTGGTGACCTCGAACGGGTCCGTTCCCGATTCTCCTTCCACTTTATTATTTAACTGCTGACTTTGGACGGGTCCTCTCCCGATTGTTCTTCCACTTTATAATTTAACTGCTGACCTTGAACAGGTCTTCTCCCGATTCTCCTTCCACTTTATTATTTAACTGCTGACCTTGAACGAGTCTTCTCCCGATTCTCCTTCCACTTTATTATTTAACTGCTGACTTTGAACGGGTCCTCTCCCGATTCTCCTTCCACTTTATTATTTAACTGCTGACCTTAAACGGGTCCTCTCCCGATTCTCCTTCCACTTTATTATTTAACTGCTGACTTTGAACGGGTCCTCTCCCGATTTTCCTTTCACTTTATTATTTAACTGCTGACCTCGAACGGCTCCTCTCCCGATTCTCTTCCCACTTTATTATTTAACTGCTGACCTTGAACGGGTCCTCTACCGATTCTCCTTCCACTTTATTATTTAACTGCTGACTTTGAACGGGTCCTCTCCCGATTCTCCTTTCACTTTATTATTAAACTGCTGACCTCGAACGGGTCCTCTCTCGATTCTCTTCCCACATTATTATTTAACTACTGACCTTGAACGGGTCCTCTCCCGATTCTCCTTCCACTTTATTATTTAACTGCTGACTTTGAACGGGTCCTCTCCCGATTCTCTTCCCACTTTATTATTTAACTGCTGACCTGGAACGAGTCCTCTCCCGATTCTCCTTCTACTTTATTATTTAAATGCTGACCTTGAACGGGTCCTCTCCCGATTCTCCTTCTACTTTATTATTTAAATGCTGACCTTGAACGGGTCCTCTCCCGATTCTCCTTCTACTTTATTATTTAACTACTGACCTTGAACGGGTCCTCTCCCGATTCTCATTCTACTTTATTATTTAACTGCTGACCTCGAACGGGTCCTCTCCCGATTCTCCTTCTACATTATTATTTAATTACTGACCTTGAACGGGTCCTCTCCCGATTCTCCTTCTACTTTATTATTTAACTGCTGACCTTGAACGGGTCCTCTCCCGATTCTCCTTCTACTTTATTATTTAAATGCTGACCTTGAACGGGTCCTCTCCCGATTCTCCTTCCACTTTATTATTTAACTGCTGACCTTGAACGGGTCCTCTCCCGATTCTCCTTCCGCTTTATTATTTAACTGCTGACTTTGAATGGGTCCTCTCCCGATTCTCCTTCCACTTTATCATTTAACTGCTGACCTTGAACGGGTCCACTCCCGATTCTCCTTCCACTTTATTATTTAACTGGTGACCTTGAACGGGTTCTCTCCCGATTCTCCTTCCGCTTTATTATCTAACTGCTGACTTTGAATGGGTCCTCTCCCGATTCTCCTCCCACTTTATCATTTAACTGCTGACCTTGAACGGGTCCTCTCCCGATTCTCCTTCCGCTTTATTATTTAACTACTGACCTTGAACGGGTCTTCTCCCGATTCTAGTTCCACTTTATTACTAAACTGCTGACCTCGAACGGGTCCTCTCCCGATTCTCTTCCCACTTTATTATTTAACTGCTGACTTTGAACGGGTCCTCTCCCGATTCTCCTTCCACTTTATTATTTAACTGCTGACCATGAACGGGTCTGCTCCCGATTCTTCTTCCGCTTTATTATTTAACTGCTGACCTTGAACGGGTCCTCTCCTGATTGTCCTTCCACTTTATTATTTAACGACTGACCTTGAACGGGTCCTCTCCCGATTCTCCTTCCACTTTATTATTTAACTGCTGACCATGAACGGGTCCTCTCCCGATTCTTCTTCCGCTTTATTATTTAACTGCTGACCTTGAACGGGTCCTCTCCTGATTGTCCTTCCACTTTATTATTTAACGACTGACCTTGAACGGGTCCTCTCCCGATTCTCCTTCCACTTTATTATTTAACTGCTGACCATGAACGGGTCCTCTCCCGATTCTTCTTCCGCTTTATTATTTAACTGCTGACCTTGAACGGGTCCTCTCCCGATTCTCCTTCCACTTTATTATTTAACTGCTGACCTTGAACGGGTCCTCTCCCGATTCTTCTTCCACTTTATTATTTAACTGCTGACTTTGAACGGGTCCTCTCCCGATTCTCCTTCCACTTTATCATTTAACTGCTGACCTTGAACGGGTCCTCTCCCGATTCTCCTTCCACTTTATTATTTAACTGCTGACCTCGAGCGGGTCTCCTTCCACTTTATTATTAAACTGTTGACCTCGAACGGGTCCTCTCCCGATTCTCTTCCCACTTCATTATTTAACTGCTGACCTGGAACGAGTCCTATCCCGATTCTCTTCCCACTTCATTATTTAACTGCTGACCTGGAACGAGTCCTTTCCCGATTCTCCTTCCACTTTATTATTTAACTGCTGACTTTGGACGGGTCCTCTCCAGATTCCCTTCCCACTTTATTATTTAACTGCTGACCTTGAACGGGTCCTCTCCCGATTCTCCTTCCACTTTATTATTTAACTGCTGACTTTGAACGTGTCCTCTCCCGATTTTCCTTTCACTTTATTATTTAACTGCTGACCTCGAACGGGTCCTCTCCCGATTCTCTTCCCACTTTATTATTTAACTGCTGACCTTGAACGAGTCCTCTCCCGATTCTCTTCCCACTTTATTATTTAACTGCTGACCTTGAACGGGTCCTCTCCCGATTCTCCTTCCACTTTATTATGTAACTGCTGACTTTGAACGTGTCCTCTCCCGATTTTCCTTTCACTTTGTTATTTAACTAGTGACCTCGAACGGGTCCTTTCCCGATTCTCCTTCCGCTTTATTATTTAACTGCTGACTTTGGACGGGTCCTCTCCCGATTCTCTTCCCACTTTATCATTTAACTGCTGACTTTGAACGGGTCCTCTCCCGATTTTCTTTTCTCTTTATTATTAAACTGCTGACCTCGAACGGGTCCTCTCCCGATTCTCCTTCTACTTTATTATTAAACTACTAAACTTGAACGGGTCCTCTCCCGATTCTCCTTCTACTTTATTATTAAACTACTAAACTTGAACGGGTCCTCTCCCGATTCTCCTTCCACATTATTATTTAACTACTGACCTTGAACGGGTCCTCTCCCGATTCTCTTCCCACTTTATTATTTAACTGCTTACCTTGAACGGGTCCTCTCCCGATTCTCCTTCCACTTTATTATTTAACTGCTGACTTTGAACGGGTCCTCTCCCGATTCTCTTCCCACTTTATTATTTAACTGGTGAACTCGAACGGGTCCGTTCCCGATTCTCCTTCCACTTTATTATTTAACTGCTGACTTTGGACGGGTCCTCTCCCGATTGTTCTTCCACTTTATCATTTAACTGCTGACCTTGAACGGGTCCTCTCCCGATTCTCCTTCCACTTTATTATTTAACTGCTGACTTTGAACGGGTCCTCTCCCGATTTTCCTTTCACTTTATTATTTAACTGCTGACCTCGAACGGGTCCTCTCCCGATTCTTCTTCCACTTTATTATTTAACTGCTGACCTTAAACGGGTCCTCTCCCGATTCTCCTTCCACTTTATTATTTAACTGCTGACTTTGAACGGGTCCTCTCCCGATTTTCCTTTCACTTTATTATTTAACTGCTGACCTCGAACGAGTCCTCTCCCGATTCTCCTTCCACTTTATTATTTAACTGCTGACCTTGAACGAGTCCTCTCCCGATTCTCCTTCCACTTTATTATTTAACTGCTGACCTTGATCGAGTACTTGACTTTTTGTTTTGCAGTGATGTTATATAGTTCTATTGGAAGGACCAAATATCCAAGTAAGTTGTTTATAAATACATGTATGCAAAATATTTTTTGCAAGCTTGTTTAAGATATCACGAAAAAGTAACAAATAAACGAAATTACTGCTGTATCCGGTTTAATTGAAGATGTAAATCTAGAGAGTACCCAAAAATATTGAAATAAAAAATAAAATAAAATAAAATAAAATAAAATAAAATAATAAAATAAAATAAAATAAAATAAAATAAAATAAAATAAAATAAAATAAAATGAAATAAAATAAAAATAAAAAAAAAAATTAAACTCTATTTTTCAGATTTAGTTTTACTGTTGTCTTAAGTTGCATCAGAAATGTTTCAGTATTAGCGACGATAGCAATATATTGACCTCTCGAAAAATATGTCTTAAGTTGCATCAGAAATGTTTCAGTATTAGCGACGAGAGCAATATATTGACCTCTCGAAAAATATGTCTTAAGTCGCATCAGAAATGTTTCAGTATTAGCGACGAGACCAATATATTGACCTCTCGAAAAATATGTCTTAAGTTGGATCAGAAATGTTTCAGTATTAGCGACGATAGCAATATATTGACCTCTCGAAAAATATGTCTTAAGTTGCATCAGAAATGTTTCAGTATTAGCGACGAGACCAATATATTGACCTCTCGAAAAATATGTCTTAAGTTGGATCAGAAATGTTTCAGTATTAGCGACGATAGCAATATATTGACCTCTCGAAAAATATGTCTTAAGTTGCATCAGAAATGTTTCAGTATTAGCGACGAGACCAATATATTGACCTCTCGAAAAATATGTCTTAAGTCGCATCAGAAATGTTTCAGTATTAGCGACGAGAGCAATATATTGACCTCTCGAAAAATATGTCTTAAGTTGCATCAAAATGTTTCAGTATTAGCGACGAGAACAATATATTAACCTCTCGAAAAATAACACTAAGAACAAGTTCTTGCATGCGCGATATAAGCAAGTGTGTATTTTGGTAGAGCTTGCCCAGAGCGTGTTTTTTTAAGGTGATAACTCACACAGACCGTATGTCACTGGCATGCTTACCACTCTACCATTATCACTTTCCCTTGGTACCAGGTGAATCGGTCAATTTTATGTTTTTTAGATTTGGAACGCTAGGTAAGATAGCAGCATTTCAACTTTTAAAGTCTTATTTTGAGTCCGTCGGGATTCCGCCCCACGACCTCTCGATCTTGAGACATGATCTACCACTTAGCCACCTTTTCAAGAGGGATAGACGACTAAAATACATATAAAATAAATAAAACAAATCTGGTGGCATCGACATAGATTTCGATTCTCCGATCATATATGTAGCGTTATAAATCAACACCGTTACGGCACGATAGCAAGCGTACTTAAAATTTTCGACCACTGGGATGATCAAACAGATATCAAACTAGGTAGAAAAAGGATGTGGACACCATAGCCGTCGAGGCTCTAAAATGAGATTTTAGACCTTGAGATTGTTAAAAGTCCACAAATGAAGCAAACTTATTGAGCGTGTCATTTTTTATTTCTTAATATATTTAATGTACCTTAAAAACCAGAATCAAAAAGTTTTCAACCAGAACACAAACATATATATATATATATATATATATCAACAGCCTGTGCCACCAAGAATACGACACAGTTAGTCTCAAAGATTTAAATATAAGGTTAAAGTTCAATAATATATGATCACCACATATTGGAAATTGTAAGCCAAGTGTAGAAATATAAAAATAAACATGGGCATATAAAACGACTGAGATTCCATAAACCATCGCTCATAACCAATAACTTTATTCTTTTATTTTGATAGTACCAGGAGGATCATGGTTTGAACACGTGACGGAATGGGAAAAAGATATAGAAGAGAAAAATGCAAAATCGATATTACCAATATATTATGAAGACATGAAAATGGTAATATTTAGGTCGGGTTATTGAAAACTCCCTTATTTAACCAGATTGTTCAAATCTCATTTAACTTAAACGAATGGTTTATGAAAATAAAAAAAAATTGTAATGGAATAAAAATTAAAAACTGATTTGAATAATAGAATGCACCTTCTTTTTATTTTAACTCTTAACTTCTAAATTTGTATTCAAAGATATTGCTTGATGCACAGGGTACATCTTTGCTAACAATATGGATGAGGTAACAAAAGTTATTATCAAGCCAAGCAAAATTTGATACTTTTTTAATTTTTATGTTTCTCTGGGAATAAAACACTTCTATGTATTCCTTTTTACGTTTTCCGAAAGGCGACGTTTGTGAATAATGTTGTTTCGTATTTTCGAAATAATATTTTGTTTTTTCTCAATGGCTATTTTGCAAATTCGTAATAACTTACCCTTCCGGAGCACTCGGCCTTTTTCTTTCATGGAAGTTCACGTGTATAACTAAATTGGCCAGTTATCAAAGTTTTTACTCTTTTTTTTTTTTGTTTGTGTTTGGTGTGATTTTGACAAGGTCTGGCATGTTTGTGTTTTATTTTCGATCTATTTTGTAATTGTAGTTTTAGAAATACAGTTTGATGGCGATAACATGTGCAGCGGCGACAATATGCACCATCACATTTGCATTTTTTAACACATACCTCAAAACTGTGTCTACTACTCCTTGCCTCCCTATTTGTATGTTAGGAATTATTTTTGATATCTGAAGTATTCTATTTCTAAAATACGAAAAAATATTAAGAATATACAAAAATATTTTTAAAAAAACCAATACCCTTTTTCTAAAAAATACGAAAACTATTTCGAAAATACGAAATATTTTTTTCGAAAATACGAAATACTTTTTTAAAAATAAAAGATAATATATTTAACTTATGCCACCTTACGGGCTCCGTACTTTTTCATTTAAGTCGAGACTTCAGTTGCTCAGAGGTACAAAGTGCCGACCTACGGATCTCAGTACGGATCTCAGTACGGATCTCAGTGCGGATCTCAGTACGGATCTCAGTCGGATCTCATTATGGATCTCAGTCGGATCTCAGTACGGATCTCATTACGGATCTCAGTCGGATCTCAGTACGGATCTCAGTGCGGATCTCATTATGGATCTCAGTCGGATCTCAGTGCGGATCTCATAACGGATCTCAGTGCGGATCTCATTACGGATCTCAGTGCGGATCTCAGTGCGGATCTCAGTACGGATCTCAGTACGGATGTACGGATCTCAGTGCGGATCTCTTAACGGATCTCAGTCGGATCTCATTACGAATCTCAGTACGGATCTCAGTGCGGATCTCATTACGGATCTCAGTGCGGATCTCAGTACAGATCTCATTACGGATCTCAGTACGGATCTCAGTACGGATCTCAGTCTGATCTCAGTACGGATCTTATTACGGATCTCAGTGCGGATCTCAGTACGGATTTCATTACGGATCTCAGTGCGGATCTCATAACGGATCTCAGTGCGGATCTCAGTGCGGATCTCAGTGCGGAAGTCATTACAGATCTCTTTACGGATTTCATTACGGATCTCATAACGGATCTCAGTGCCCTTTCTGTTGCCTAGATTTCTCCCATTCGACCAGAATAAAGTTACTCAATCCGCCAACCAAAAGACAGCACTCCGCTTTCTTCATATTTTAACAAAAACAAAATATATAAAAAAAAACCCTTACTAATATTTCAATCATTTCTGATATTTTATGTAGATTTGACTTTATCTGGTTTTTTCTAAGCTTTTAGTCAATTAATTTTGCATAGAACTCCAATTTTTTATGAAACCTTTCTTTGAAAAAAAGAAAGATATATATCAGTGTTATTTTGCTTTTTTTTCTCAGGATCTTCGAGCAAATGTAGAGAGAATAGCACAATTTGTTGGCTTGCCTAAAAGCAATCAATTATATAATGTAATTACAACAAAGTGTAGTTTTAAAAATATGGAAGAAGAGAAAACAAAATCCATTCCAAAGATAATAAAATCTTTAAGTAAAGACAAGACAAACTATTTATACTGGAAAGGTAAATATTAATATCTTTTAATTGAAACGTTTTGAATTGAGGAAAAAGTAACAACCAGTTTCTGTTTTTCTCGTTAAAGTGGCTTTGAAAAGTAGTTATTTTCATACTAAAAAGATTGTACCTGAGTGACATAATTTTTAATCTTGTTGGGGCTGGTATCAGATTGCTGTATCTCTACAATTAGACAGGTAGGCATCTGAATGTAGTATATATATAACACAAATACAAATACCTGATAAATTTTAATATGCCAGATATGCACATTTCGGCAAATCATTTTATCCTGGGAGGTTAGTGAAAGAATGACTATGTTTTATACTGAAAATATTGGTATCACATTGCAGTATTTTTATACCAGATAGGTTCACAAATAAGAGTCAAATTTTATTAAAAAAACGTATCATTTTTGGATGGTTGGTAGGATTATGTAAAGTTTTATAACCGTCATCACAATATTGCTGATAAGTATGTAGTCACTGTATCCAAATTATACTGGATAAATTTGACTTACCATAGTTCTTTGTTCCTTTCATTCTGAAAACTGACTTGCACGTGACGGGTGTAGCTTGCTAGACAGGAAGGAGGTTCTCACCCTTGCGGAGCGTCCGGCCTCACCTCCTTGATCGAAGTTCACGTGTATAACCAATTTTGCGAGCTTTCAAAGTTTTTACTTTTTTTTTTTTGGATTGTGGTTTGGACCAGTACTGGTATGTGTGTTTATATATATATATATATATATATATATATATATATATATATATATATATATATATATATATATATATATATATATATATATATATATTAAAATTAATTTACAAAATATGTTTTGAACAAAGGCACCATTTACACGCTTCTTTTACACTGACAACATTGATAATTACTTACAGTGTTACTGTATATTCAGTTACCTATTGCTATGAAAAAGAGGTATTCTATATTATTTTACCTATACTTTTTCAGTGAAAGTAAAAAAAAATTGAACAATGGTAACCTTCCTGAAATTCAGTTTATCAGGATTTTAATGTTACCAAAATAATCTTTTATAACTAAAGTAGGTTTAGTCGCTGTTTAATGTACATTTCCCTATAAATAATTACCTTTTGAAATTTCAGTACATCTTATGTATATCTAATTTAATTTATTATTTTGTATACATATTTAACAAAAACACTTGTTTAATTTTGATATCTATCTGTTTATTTATTTATATATTTTTATGCTAAAATATTTTTTTGTTATCATGAAATTATGTCTTTTTTATTGTTTTGATTTTTTAGGTCATATAATTTTGGAACTTTAGATTAAATAATTTTCAACTGTTTGGCTTATGTATGTTATCTACCAAACTTTTCGTTCCTTTAGTGACACTAATGAGGAATGATTTTCCAAAATGTGCACATACGGTACATCACAATTAAACAGGTATTTGTGTTATATATTTACTACCCCTGAGCGGGTACCGCTGCTGGAGGAGTAAGCTCCTCTAGGGTATCCATAACTTAGTCGGCAGTACTTTTTGCTGTCAGAAAATATACCATTTAGCAAAATTTTCAGCTTTCTAAATTTTTGAAATTTATTTAAAACTAGGGTATTTTTGTTCCCTCATGAAAAACATTCCTTAGCTTGATTTGGATTTATATAATTTTGGAATTTTAGATTCATTAATTTTTCCTAACTGTTTGGCTTATGTTTGTTTTGTATCAAACTTTTCAGCCTCCAGTGTCACTGATGAGGAATGATTTTTTGAAATGTACACATATGGCACATTAAAACTTATTTGTATTTGTGTTATATATTGGTTATTTATTTATCAGTTTTTATCATTCTGTATTTAAAGGTGAAGTTGGGGACTGGAAAAACTGGTTCACTGTTGCAAAAAATGAAGAATTTGATTCTATATACTGGTCAGAAATGAAAGATTCCAAAATAAAGTTTAAATATAATCTCTTAAGATTTTGCTTGAATACACACACACACACACACACACACACACACACACACACATATATATATATATATATATATATATATATATATATATATATATATATATATATATATATATATGAAAATAATAAATATAAAATATTTGTCGTATTTTTGTATTTTATATTTATCAAGTTGTTGTTCTTTCGTCGTGTAATGTTACTGTAACTTTTGTTTATGACGT
The DNA here is from genome assembly GCA_029721355.1 of Tegillarca granosa. Taxonomy (NCBI): domain Eukaryota; kingdom Metazoa; phylum Mollusca; class Bivalvia; order Arcoida; family Arcidae; genus Tegillarca; species Tegillarca granosa. Next base: position 750,113 of record CM056608.1, read on the forward strand.
GATAATAAAACAAACATATCAGTCCGTGTCCACATCACAATCCTAAAAACAAAGTAAAAACTTTGCAAACTGGCAAAATATGTTATACACGTAAACTTCCCTAAGGAATTGAGGCCGGGTGCTCCGGAAGGGTAAGAACCTCCTGTCTAGCTAGCTACACCCGTCACGTGCAAGTCAATTAATTCTATATTTATCAAGTTGTTATTAATGTGACTGTTAATTTATTTTCTTTAGTTGTTTTTTCGTCGTTATTTATGTGACTGTTACTTTATATTTATTCAGTTGTTGTTTTTTCGTCGTAATTTATGTGGCTGTCAATTCATATTTATCAAGTTGTTGTTTTTTCGTTTTTATTAATGTGACTGTTTTTTTTATATTATTTAAGTTGTTTTTTGTTGTTATTAATGTGACTGTTTATTCATATTTATTTAGTTGTTGTTTTTTCGTTGTTATTAATGTGGCTGTTAATTCGTATTTATTAAGTTGTTGTTTTTTCGTTATTATTAATGTGGCTGTTAATTTATATTTATTTAGTTGTTGTTTTTTCGTCGTTATTTATGTGGCTGTTAATTTACATTTATTAAGTTGTTGTTTTTTCGACGTTATTTATGTGGCTGTTAATTTATATTTATTAAGTTGTTGTTTTTCGTCGTTATTTATGTGGCTGTTAATTTACATTTATTAAGTTGTTGTTTTTTCGTCGTTATTTATGTGGCTGTTAATTTACATTTATTAAGTTGTTGTTTTTTCGTCGTTATTTATGTGGCTGTTAATTTATATTTATTAAGTTGTTTTTTCGTTGTTATTAATGTGACGGTTAATTTATATTAATTAAGTTGTTGTTTTTCCTCGTTATTTATGTGGCTGTTAATTTATATTTATTAAGTTGTTGTTTTTTCGTCGTTATTTATGTGACTTTTCATTTATATTTATTAAGTTGTTGTTTTTTCGTCGTTATTTATGTGGCTTTTTATTTATATTTATTAAGTTGTTGTTTTTTCGTTGTTATGTATGCGGCTTTTTATTTATATTTATTTAGTTGTTGTTTTTTCGTCGTTATTTATGTGGCTGTTTATTTATATTTATTAAGTTGTTGTTTTTTTGTTGTTATTAATGTGACTTAATTTATATTTATTAAGTTGTTGTTTTTTCGTCGTTATTTATGTGGCTATTTATTTATATTTATTTAGTTATTTTTTTCGTAAGGTTGTATTGTCATGTTTGTTCATTTTAATTCATTTTCATCTTGTGCGTTCTTGTTTTGTAAATATTAACAAAAAACCTGTTTAATTTTATTCATTTGTTTTGTTGAATTTGTCTTATTGTTTTTTATTTATTTACATATTAATTAATTAATTTATATTTATTATTTGCAACTATTCTTTTTGATAAAAGATGCAATAGATACTGTCGAGTAATTTCAAGCAATATTCTGCTGATTTTTTATTTTGTTTTCACTATAACCAGAAAAAAAATCTGGGTACGGAAATTGGCTCTGAAAATGTGTCGTATCAAGTGTATTAATAAGTATATTTTTCCATAATTTTTCACGGGTTATATCCTTTTTAAATGGATTATATGGAAATATTTTGATTATGAACGAATGATTTTGGGCAAGACACAATGGTTGCTTAAGAAAAAAATAGATAAAATTGATTTCTTTTTAATCGTTTCATTCTGGTTTGTGATAACTTGTATCGATACTTCGAAATTATTTACAAAACAAAATGGTTATCATATATCACAAATACCTGCTAAATTTTGATGTGCCAGATATGCACATTTCGGAAAATCATTCCTCATCAGTGACACTAGGGGCCGAAAAGTTTGACAGACCAAAAAACATACGCCGAATAGTTGAAAATAAATAAAAGGGATGGGCAAGATCAGCCGCTTCAAATACATCAGATCAATCGAGAATTGGTTGCATTAATATATCGTTGGTATAATTAAAAATAACATCCGTAGGTAACAAGGGGTTTAATCTATAAATTGTTAATGCAATTATTTCGTACATTTTCCGTCTATCTCCGTCAATCTATTCAATGTAATGCAAGTTAATTCCTTATATTGAATAGCTTAAAGCAAAAGTTTAAATTAAAAAACGAAACTAATTTGTTCCTTTTCTAAAAGTCTGCCTTCAACAGTATTAAATGAAATGGACAACAATGGCATCCCTTTCCCAAACAGTTTAAATAGTTGAAGTAATAATATCTTTATTAAAAGTTAAATAGTTCATTTTATCTTAAAGATTTTTTGGAATATAAAAGCACAGTTATCAGCGACTTTGTACAGAAAATATTTTTGATTGTCTAGTCGTCTAAGACACAAGTTAACAAATCTGAATTCCTCTTAGTTTCTTTATATTGTAGCGAGACTTTATTGTAGAAAATTTGTACGTTTGTTTATTAAATTTTGTTTTCTACAACTCTTACACAATTAACAGAATGGTATCGGATGTTCTCTTAGCTTTAAGTTTAGAAAAATTCTAAAATTAAAGTTCATTAATGATCGACTTCGTGCAGAAAAAAATTGTGACTAAATACTGGCCAAAGACACAGGTTAACAAATCAGATGTTCTCTTAGTTTTTATATATTTGAGCAAGTCTTTAGGAAAAATCTTAAGTTTGTTTGTCAAATATTGTTTTCTGCGATTCTTACACAATTAACAGAATTGGGACTATGTCGTAAAACACTAATCTTTGTTTAAAATAAACTCGACTAAGTTTTTAACTGCAATCTACTTCATTGAATTGTATCCCTGGAGAATTTGTACTTTCGCTTACCAGATGTTTTACGACGGAGAAAACAATTCTACAACTATCCCATAACAATTAATTTTTGCATTATTTATAAAATCGTGACATCGTTGTTAACACTTAGATTAAAATGTAAAGGTTGTTTGTTTGCTTGACGGATGTTATTTCTTACAATCCTAATATCTTTCTAAGCGATACAGTTTCCGCATCATTAACAAAATCGTGACTAATATCAATTGATATCATCAAAATAAAGATCGGAAAGTTTGCCAGTTGTTATTTCAATGGTTTTAATCATTCAACCACTATCCCAGAAATGTAGCCCTGTATTGAATCAAAAGGATTTGACTGGACCATTACCGCCAGTTTCAATACCTTAGACTTGTAATCCTTTCATTATCACAAAACAGAGAGTTCCTATGGTCATTGATCAGTCTTTTTTGTGTTGATACTCGCTTTTCATCAGAGTCAGAAACAATATTCGCAGTTCTCGATATAAGAATACCTTCAAAAGATAAAATAAAGTTCTATCCTTTCTATGGTAAAAGGCAGACTATAATCTAGATATATTGACCTGTTTGATTTTGATGTGCCATATGTGCACATTTCGGAAATCCATTCTCATTAGTGACACTAGGGGCCGTGAGATGAAATTTGTACAAAGTGGTTTTGTCACCCACTTAAGCATATAAAATTTCTTTACAACACGGCAATTGAAATTGTCTAAAGAAGATTTCTGATAGTTGTTACAAGAAAATGGGGTGACAATTGAATGTTTTCTTATATTCAAAGTATATTTCGCTTTTTGTCCGTTTACAAAAGAAACGAATATATTAGCCAAAGTAGTAATTAAATACATGTTATTGTATAGAATTAAAATAAAATGACACTTTTCGCTCTGAATATTTGAATTTTCTTTTGCTGCACTCTATATTAAGTTTTAAAGAACGCATCTTAGCATAAACTAGTACTTATCGTATTTTGCATTTGCGATCTAGCCTAATTCAAACATATCTGAAAACTGGTTGAAACAAAATGTTTTTAGAGGCAACCATTTAGGTTATTCTTCAGACTTGTTTAGATTGGTAGGGTTAATCATTATTGATCTGAATTGTCTTGACTTGTTCTCTTTATTTCGTCCATGAATTTTGTTGATTCGAATTTTTAAAATACTTGAAAAAAGACAAACCGAAACTTTTTGCAATTTATTTTTTGTGTCGTAATAGAAAATGGTTAAACAGTTGCTTAACAGGATACTTTCATAATCATGTCAACAAATATGACCATTGTTTAAGAAATAGTCTGTATTCTGGATTTTCAAAAAAATTATGCATTTTTATGTACTGAAAAAGCCAGCATTATCTTGATTTATCATTGAAATAAAAATGTTCTTGCTGCAAAAACAAAATAAGTTTTTTTCGTAAGTAATTTCGTTTATAAGTAATATGCGTAAGATGTTAGCATTATAACTCATAAAAGGCATTTTTATAAACTGCCAATACTTGATCTAATCCAGTGACAATGAAGTGTTTTGCTAAAAAGAATCACTTATATATTGAATGAAAACCAACTGTTATCACACACACACGCACACACAAACACACACGGTATAATTATGTTAGTCTAGGACAGCTTTTTTAATCAATTGTAGATAAATTTATAAACTATTTTGCACTGACTTTCTTGGCGAAAAGCTTAGCAATGTTTTATTATATTTTATCAAAATAATAACTGGAAGTTTTGACAAATTTCCATCACCTTTTTATTTCAATATTTAAAATCCATATTACCTATATAAGACATTGTTTGTGTTTTATTATTGTCTCAACATCAATATATATATTTAATATTTAAATAAATGAACCTACCTTCACTAATGTAAGTAACCATATGCAAATTTGAGAATTATTTTGACATAATCAACAAATGTTCGATTTGTGCAAAGTGATAAAGCTCTTACAAAATTTATTTTCATATTAGACTATTCCTCCGGTTATCACTAGAAGCCCTTTGCGTCTGTTTTTGCAGTTTTAGTTTTAAACAATGCAATTTAAATAGTTTTGTCAGGTTGTTCAAGGAGGAACAAAACTTGACCAACAATACCGTTACTACCTGTTACTAAGACCTGTACCCCGTCTAAATCAGTATTAGTCCTCTCTATAAATTGATGTTTTATCCACATCATAGATGTTTGTATGGTATCAAATTCTTTAATGATTGTTGAAAATTTCCCAGGTTTTAAATTTTTTGTTTCCTTTGCTTCCTTGTATAGATGTTTATTATCACTTTTCTGTTCACTTTTAAATTCTTTTGCGTAACCTGCCTGTACACTTGATGCTGTATTTTCATTTCTTGATTCCATTTCTTGACTTTTAAATTCTTTAGTTTCATCTGTTTTGCTTTCCGTTTGTAATATTCTATTTGTAATCAGAAACTTCTGGCACTCTTCTGAAAATATCTTATTTGTCGAAACTTTTTCTCTGTAGGTGTTGAACGGAAGTACTTCTTTACCCTCAGAAAGATTTCTCCATACATCAACAAATATTTTTGGTAACGTATCATAGAAATCTGAAATATAAAAAAAATTTTAAAAACTTCATCTTGACAATAGCCATAGCAACCACGAACAAGTAAAAATAAATGATAAGTTGCTATAGTTGCTATCTATCCAGTTTTATCCTACATCTTTACTTCCTATGAAGAACTAACATGCAATATTATAACTCACAAATTATTTTTTGATTTTTTTTTTAATTTCTTAATTGTAGTAATGTATCAACAGATATTTCTGTTTAATATTTATTTCGCTGAACATCATCAAAATCTTTTAACACAATTTAGATTTTTCTAGACTATCTAACTTAGCTTATAAAACCTTTGCATGTATAATCACGATGTTTTGGAATTGTTTGGGTTTTTGTACGGGGTAAAGGGGATACCAGCAAACTACTTGCTACTCCGTGCTGTTTGTGATTTATGTCTTAGATACCAAATTGACGTCACAAAGTAATTTATGACGTAAATGTTTTACAAGATATTTTTCACAACTTTTGAGTATGTGATCTTGTATCACATAAACAAACTTTACCAAATAAATTAAGTAAATACTGCTACAAGTTTTTTTTAATAAAAAGGGAATTGTCAATCCAGTCATAGTTGTTACCGGTTTCACAATTTGCACAATTTTTCTATAAGTAATTTTTTTTTTGTTAACACCGACAAGTAAAAACAATAAATGAGGTATGAATTAGTAAAAATTTGAAAAAAATAACAATTTATTGTTACACAATTGACAGGTTACAATAAAATAAGTTTTCAGACAACGCAACCAGAGAGTACAGCAACTTAAAATATTTTGAGAATATAAAAACAATATAAGAGCTAAGAAGAAAAACGTGAACTGATAAAAACACTATCACAGAGAAGCTTTATATAAAATACTGGAAAATAATGCAAAAATTTAAATTTTACCAAATTAGTTTATTTCGAGAAGGAATGTAATGTCCACTGATATAACGGAAATATCTCGACCGATGATAAAATAAAAAAAATACAGGACCACCGTATTCCAGTCCAGTCCTTTATCGTCTTCAGTCAAAACAAAAAAGGGAAATTAAAAGCCTGGAACTATTACCTGGAAGTTTTTCGTTTTCTGTATTCACTTTATACCCAGGAAAAATTACAATGTCAAAATTACATTCCTGTAATAAAATAGAACATAAATCATAGTTGATCTGATTTTTGGTAGACAAAAAGAATTTTTACACTAAAATAAAAAAAATATAAAATTCAATGTTTCAACTTGATTGAAAAAATGCATTTAAAACGTCAAGAAATTTACTCAAATGTATTTTTAAAATAAAATGACAAAGTTACAAAGACAAAAATAAAAACCAATCAATATATTGAATGTAGTGTGGACACTAATTAAAGTAACTCTATTCAACAGAACAAAAAATAACCAAACAGTAATAACACATTATATAAATTTTTTCCGTCAAGTATACAGTCGACATACCATTAGTTAAACTGTTTTTTTTTTAATTATTGTAGAGTGTTATTTTAATTTATTTTAATCATTTAAGAACGTGAAAATATTTTAAATTTATCGTTTAGTTTTGCAAATTAATTGGTAATGCTGCACGATCTTTTGCTCAATTTGGGATCTTCCTACACAGGAGTAGACCATTTCATAAGTTAAATGATCCTTCATAAATATCTACATGTATTTTGGACATAACCCTTCAATAGTTATATTGCTTATGTGCGAAATTAAGAAAAAATAGGCAAATGTATTCCCCTGATTCCCACCGGCCAGTATTGGATGCACACACGGTTGTCCGGTGCAACTGACAGAGAATAGCGACAATTTTCAGTGATGATATGTGTATAAGCATACCAGAATAAGCTTGTAAAATTTCCAAAATATCAAATAAATCAATTTGATTCCTTACAAATCTTGCAATTAATTAAAATACTGATTTTTCAGGAAAGATTTTGTGTATCAAAAATAGGATTTCAAAAACGGAAAATGGATTGATACATCGGAAATCGTAATTTGTTCATTAACTAAAACAAACGTTAATAATCAAACATTATTATAAAATATTTGGCTTTTGAAATATACAAATGTAGTTTTTGTAATGTTTGAAAAACTTTAATATTAAAAAAATTCTTTGAACACGTCATTTTGATGATTTGAATTTTTTATGGCAATTTTAAAAATAAGGGTTAGGGGAGATAATCCTTCCCATATCTCGAAAACAAGAACCCAAGCATATGGTTTTTTAAATTTCATTTTGTAGAATACCATTGTAAATGTTTGTAACTAACGGTACAATTGGACAACTTTGTTCTCTGAACGGTACGTTGACACTCCAATGGTAGTTTACTTGAAAATGGTACCCATGGTAAACCATCGGAACCATTCTTACCGACGGTATACCAATGGTTTCACTTACACACATGAAAATGCCAAACAGACACATCACTACAGGATTTGTATATGATCAATACAAGCAGGCATATGTTACATTACATAAGTTCTGCGGATGTTATTATGCTGCATAACAAATGCCGAATTTCTGCTGGTGTTGCTAGAGTAACTGATTATTATGCTGTAACTATTCCTTAATATTCACCCGATAAATTTTAAACACATTTCCATTTTTCAAGACAATCTTTTCAAGCTATCTCTAGCTTTATTGAAAAAACAGTCGTTACCAAGTCAGTTTTAGTTGAAGTTGCCTTTTTGAAATGACGTCACTACATAACTTGCCATCGCTTGCAGAGCCCTAGACTGTCTGCAAAAAAAGTCCACAATTTTGTTAAACTGCATACGCCATAACACTTAATGACATGGTATAAACTTTAATTTCTCCTCTATAACCTTACAAAATTAGTGTTATAGCAGACGCCAATCTATTAATTATTAATTTTAGCGTAAAGTTCTTATTTGTGTTTTATTCATATGGAAAACAACATTTTTGTGCTACTTTAGTAATTTTGGAATGCTTTTTAGGGTAAATGTAAAAACAAAATTCAATTCACAGATATTGGCAAATATAACGTAAACGTTAATCTCTTTAAAATGAAATTTTCTAAAATACATTTGGGTGTTCAATAACTTATAGCTTACTGTATCATTAGGTGGCTACATTAACAAAATTGTATGACAGTATGGGATAACATGTTTTCATGACATTAGTAAACTGATCTGATTGAACAAAATCGAAGATAGTAATTATTTAGCAGTCAACTGTGAAATTGGCAATAACAAAAATAACCAAGAACACGAAACCGAATAATGAAAGACAATAAGACAAAGTAAATACAAATTATTACAACTTCTTGTTATATTCATAAATAAAACATACATCCTAGTAAATAAAGTAATTATAAAAATTAGAGTTAGACATTATAACTGGCACTTACCACTAAAAGAGGAAGTAAATTTACAGGATTTCTCTTCGTAAAAAACATCAAAATTTTTGTTGTCTTTACTCTGAATAACATTTAGAAAATTTCAGATTAGCAACACAATATTAAATATCCGGTCTGAACTTAAATGAGAGATTTAAAAGTTAGTAAAATCACGTCCCCAAATAGTTTATTTAGCTTACTAATTGCAGGATCTTTTTTTGTGTACGCCGCATTTCGGGGAAATATTTTAGAATCAAGGTACTAAATCAAAAATTTGCAAGTCTAGCAACCTTTTAAAAAATTTTTCATTGTCAATGTGTATTACTTTTCACGTTTTGTTAGTTTTGTTTTACCTTAGAAATCTATTTGCTAAAAATTGATTCAAGACGAAACTTCATAAGAATATTTTAGACCAAACCTAAGAAACCTATAGTCAAAACACAAATAAAACGCCGTGAACATATAACAACCTGCTTGACTAAAATTATGACAAAAGGGTTACAAGATATACATGTTGTATAATGAAAAATATAAAAAGATAAATTTATTGTAACAAACAAATTTCACGTTTGAATGATATATATTAATTTTTAATCAACAATTGCATACTTTTCAACACGGTGACACGGAGTAATAACAGAATAACAGTCTATGTCCTAATCAACTATTGAAACAAAAAAAAAAAAAAAAAAAAAAGCTTTAGATTCAGCGAGATAAAACAAGATGAATTTGATTTGAAATACTTACTTATCTAAGGCTTGAGACTTTGAACGGATGATGTTTCAATTGAGACAATGATATCAAGCGGATTAATTAAGGTATTTTTTACCTGACGAATACATATTAATTATTTTTTGGCAATTTTTAAACTTCTTTTAACCTTTTGTTGTTAAAGTAACATTAAAAGCTTAATGTTTTAATGTTAACTATAAAGATGAAAAATTACTATATCAATGCTAAAGTTGTAGAAACAGATAACATATCACAAAGAGGACAATCAAAGGGCATTTCATAAAAATACATTTAACATATAGAAATAGTCAATTACCTTTTTTGCTCGCATTCTTGTGTTGACGACTGTTTGAACCAATTCACACATAGCTGAAAGTACAAAAATAATTATCTAAACTTACTATCTTATCACTGAGAAAAAGCAACATAAAATCATAAGCTTAAAAATCTTTTGCACCTAAGACAAGAAACAAGAAACAATTCATATAAAGAAAAAGAAATACAGAAAATGAAAGAAGATGAGCTTGAAAAAACCATGCTATAAAATATCGATTGAAACATTAATCACTTCGTCTTGATTGAAATGTAAAATTAAAATATTGATTATGAAATAAAATACCCTTCAGCACAATGATTGGATGTTCCTAACACTTAACATATGGACTAAGAAAGTTTTAAAAGATTTGTAATCTGATTTAGAAACACCTCGATAAGATTAAAGAATATATACAGAAGAGGCCTTGACTTACAGATTGCGGAGTTGATGATGGAGTATCTGTTTCTTGGATACGGGCTTACAGAACTAGAGTTGCATAGGCATTGGGTTATAGGTCATAAGGTATCAAATGCTGTTGAATCTGCTAATGTAACACGAAGGTCTCGTCGACTAAATACATTTTTCATGTAAATGACGTTTATAATATACCACTTAAAGGTAACTAAGAAGAAGCATGCATAAAAACCGAACGGCATCAAACGCAAAAAAGAAGGTTTGCAAAAATGTTAATTGAGCATAACCACGTAATACTTTTAACCAACATATTACTAGTAGTCGTTTTCAAATATGTTATGAATCTTAATGCGTTTAGTCATTACTGCTCGATGTAAAACTTCAAATTCAGCTAGATAAAGAAACAATTATTTTAATCATTGATGGTCATTTAAAAGAATGAAACCAAAATTCAACTTAATACCATTTAATGTTAAGCAAGACAAAACGAGAGAGAGAGAGAGAGAGAGAGAGAGAGAGAGAGAGAGAGAGAGAGAGAGATTAATCACATTAATAACCAGACCACTGTAGACACTGTAGTAAATGTCAGTACCTGAGTTGTAGCAATACTACAGTGCTGACTTATCGAAAAATTATTTCAATCAGTTATTTATAAAACCAAACATAAGCTTTATTTCACAAAATAAACCAATAATTTCTATAATTAGGAATGTGGATCAAATTTGTTTTTGAAAAAGTTTTTCTTAATTTTCCTGAAATTAAATACTGCAGAAAAGAGGAAATGAGCTTAAAACAATGTTTAATGAATCGAACGATTCATAGATGTGCTAGTTATCAGGACTCACTACCATAATGTTTAAGCGTTAATCCGTCATTGACTCTCACTTTGTTTTCAGTGAGGTAAGAAGAATTAAGGTTGCTAAAGTTCGTTACTTATGAGAAACATTAACATTGACATTAACCTATTAACATTGTTTCACTTTTTGAAGATTCCAGTAAGGGTTGTAATTTGCTTTTAAATTAAAAAATGAATAAAAAAATTATCATTAATACAGAAAGCGAGATTTTCTGTTCAATATGTTTTAAAGCTCTTCATACTTTAAGTCAATGGTTGGAAAAAGCAAAGTTAACAGTTAAACATCAACGAATCAAGTAAACTTTAGACTATAGAACTAAACATTTTTGTATCAGTTAAAGTTTTGTTCATTAGAAACAAGAAAACGGAATTATTTTACAAATAAACATAGATGATCTGAAATGTAGCCTACCTGCATACTTTCTATGGTATGTGCACAGTCTAAATAATATGTTATTTCAGATTTCTGAACAGTTTGACAAACACCCAATCTGTGACACTTCTTTAATCCTGAAACGAATTAATGTTTATTATTATTATTATTATTATTATTATTATTATTATTACCTTTCTTTAGGTTTGCCTCTTCGGCCTTTGAATTCACGTTTAATATTTATTTTTGTTTTCATTTGTTATTTCTAACCATGAAATTCATTTAACCTATTTTATTTTTTATAAGAATCCGTTGTACAAGTGCTCATATTTTATTTCAGTTTGGTTTATCTTGCCATTGTTTTTCGTGCCTAGAAATTAGAATATAAGAAGTTTAAATCAAATTTAATTCTCAAAATGGATTTTGGTATTACTATAAATAACCGAAAATTAGCTAAAACGTAAATTTAAAATAAAACAAACTGATATTCAAACAAAATATTAATATCTCCTTAATCTGTATTTGAGAATGATAATAACACGCTATGAATTCCTACTACCAGATCGTTATTAAGTTAAAACAATACGTTCATTAACATACCAGTGCGTATCTGATCAGTTAAATGAAATCCTTTCAGTATTGCAGGTGCGTCTTCCCATATTGCTTTGTTTAAACCTTTTTTACTATTTTGTTCTGCTCCATTGAAAAAGGAAATAGAGTATTTAATATTTGAAATTCCTTGTTCAATTTCTGAATCTACCGTAAACGTAATTGTTTTTGGAACCGAAAATTAGTCAGAAAAGCCTCGCAGGTTCCCTGACGGCATTTACTATAAAATTTTAATTAGTTAGGTTTTTTGAAAATTATGAAAGGATTATCAGTAATTAAGACATCAAGAATTGAAATTATCTTTTATTAAATAATCTACAGTGTTGTAGTAGCATATGTGTTTGTTTAAAAACCAATTTAAATAGTCACAGGGTTGTATTTAGGATAAAGCATTGTCAATACTATTAACACTATTGTTAGTACATTTTTATGCAGCTTAACTATATGAAATGTTTAACTATATAAAACCTATATTTAGTTAAGATGAAAATAGAGTGAGATAAAAATATTCTTAGTTTAATACTATTTCATAACGAGTTATTCACTTTTCCTTTTCTGTGAAAAAAATTATTTTGTGTGTATTACATTAATTTTATTTTTAGTTTATATAAAATTTATTGCTTGTCCAAAACAAAACAGCTTAAGTGTCCTGAATATTGTAAAGGAAATTATTTGTTTTAGCATTGTTTGCGTTTTTTTTATCTTTTCGTATGTCATATTACTTTTTAAATATATGTTTATACTGATGATATCAAACACAAACATGGCGGCCCATATCCAAATCACAATTCCCAAGGCAACGTAAAATATTTACAGAGGAAGTGAGACCGTAAGCACCTTCTGTAAAAAATGAAAAACAGATATGCAAAGCTTTCTTTATGTAAATATTTGGACGAATATATCATGTTTGTCATAATTAGAATCAAGATTGCTTTAATAATAACAGCTGATTCAAAAAATCCTACTTTTATCTATTGTATCAATCTGCTGCATCCATGCATCACATAACTGCAGAGCCAATGCCGCGTTTATTCTTGAACCGAGACCGTTAATCCCTAATTCAATTTGGCTTTGGTTTTGCTCAAATTCATCTAAAGCTGGAGCCACATTTAAAACTACCTGTCGTTAATAAATATTTACAAAATTATACTTAATTAATGCCAACTAATCAAAAATAAAACACACACTTACCAGTCCTTGTCAAAAAGATAATGTCAAAAAAGTAAAAAAAAAAGTATTCTTTAATGATTTAGAATTATAATTTTTGAAGTAAACTTGTTTGAATGTTTGCATTTTTTATGTTCTGTTTTGAAGTTAGTTTGAACTGATGTTGTGTCAGAGTGCAATTTAATATCATTACTTAAAAAAAATTGTACTAAGTGTAAAGTATTATTTCACCTTCTAATACATCACATTTGTATCCAATGTAGCAGAGATTCGAATACTGGAAGGGACTATATATTTTCAAACTACTGTGGTATGAAAGTGACTATATATTAATTCAGATGTTGAAAGGGTCTGACATATCTTGCATCAGATCTAGTTTTTCACAGAAAAGTGTCAATATATATATATATATATATATATATATATATATATATATATATATATATATATATATATATATATATATAAATTATCACCTACAAACTTAAAACAAGCAATTGAAACATAAATAAAATGCATTAGATGTGTATATAAATACAAGTATTTTTATTGTGTTTTTGTGTAACGTATTATGTGTAAACATACTCCTTTTTCAATAGCTCTTAGATGTAGAACAGCAAGAACTTCTTGTTTCTGGGAACATGTTATGGCTATTGCTCCTTCCTGAAACAAACAAGGGACTTCACGTAGTATAAAAAGCTATCTGTAACAACTCAATTCAATGCTATATACTAAAAAGTTGTTTAAAATTTTATTAAAAAATATATTTGTCTCAACTTGCAAGAAATTTCTTTTCAAAAACGATTTTATAATCTCTGTAGTATGGAGACAAAGTTCCATAGAGGTTGTTACTGAAAGCAAAAAAGCATGAAACAAAACCGCTATTACGAAGAAAGGATTCAAACAATCTTTTATATTGATAGGCAACAAAATTTTCACAATAAAGAATGAAACTGCACTCTCTAGCCGTCAGTTTTTATAATTATCAATTTAAACAAAAAGTAGAATTCGAAAAAGGGTACATAGACATATTAAATACTAAAATTTAGCAGGTATTTGTTATATATGTAATACTGTAAAAAAGCTTACTATCTCCGTTAAGGTTGGGGATGTTCATTTAGTCAGTTACTAAAAAATCCTCAATACAACCGAAAAAATTCTGAAAATATAAACTTTGACAACTGGCCAATTTCGTTACTTCCATCAAGGAAGTGAGGCCAGGTGGTCCGGAATGATAAACACCTCCTGTCTAGCTTACTATATTTTGAATGTCAAAAATTAGTTTTCTTAAGACTTTAAGCCAGTTTTTAGTTCTTAAAGTACTGTAGGGAATAAAAAAAAGTCTGGAAATTATGTTGGTTTCAAGTAACGAAAAATATATATGATATGGCTTTGAGTTAAGTTCATAAATATTACACAGTAGTATTGGAAATCTTGCTACTGGAAAGCAAAACTTTATCAAAGAAAAAAGTAAACAGTAAAATGAAGGCATACATCATTAACCAATTACAATCAAACATGTAATAGATTTTTATATATATTTCAGCGACACACTCTACGACGCCAACTTTCTAATGTTTTCTTTCTAAATTATTTTTACTTTGCTAAACAAATTATCAAATTACATAACACATTGTGATAATTCTGTTTGGCAAGAACTACCTTGATAATTCCTCCTTTATGCCAAGCTATTTCTTGAAGCGTTTCCCCAAGGATATTTGTGTGGTCTACACCAATGCTTGTTATACCACATACAAGTGGGTTCTGTATGACATTCGTAGAATCATATTCCCCACCTATTCCAACTTCTAAAATCATGACATCTATCTTTTCCTCGATGAATATTTTCAAAGCCATCAAGAAGTACATCTCTTTACCAGTAGGCATCTCCTCTTGCTAAAACAAATTAAATATGACGATATTTATCTATTTTAAATGTTCCGTTTCCCTAATTTATTTTCAGATAATTAATCCTTTTATTTTATTTATTTATTTATTTATTTATTTTTTTGCTGTGGCAAGATTTCCAAAAAGAAAATAACAATATCGATGTAAAATCGTGTGATGGCAAAGATAACACGTTATTTATTCATGACATCACAATAAATACATTTTATATAAAAAAAACTTTCAAATGCATTTATATTTTCAATCACAGCGATTTCTGTGTACAAGAATATAAATAGTGATTAGGCGTTTTCTGACGTAAAACTTCAGCTAAACTTTATATTTGAAAAAAAAATAGAGACTAGAAAAATAGGCTTATTTCTTATTTACAGATTTACCGTATTTTCTCTTTGCAATACGTTGTAAATATAATAAAACGTTTTACTGAATTTTTCTTTTGTGATTGGAACACCATCTATCCTAATTCTCTCCCTTGTTTCTACCACATGCGGAGAACTGCAAATATATTATCAAATTTTAACTTTCGGAGCTTCTTTAAATAATAACAAAAACAAACAAAATTGAAACGTGTGTGCACTATGATCACAAATTCACGGAGTCCAATTACAAATCTAATAAAAACAATTTTGATGTGCCATATATGATATGCACAATATGGAAAATCATACCAACTCCTGTGTACCACGCGAAAAATAATACATTAAAGTACATAGTCAACATCGATATTGTCTCTATTAATGAACAATGAATTATTTTGAATCTAAAACATTTTGTTTAGCGTTTCTGGAATTTCTATAAGAAGATTTTTTGTACCCTGTTGAAGCCAATTTTTCAACATTTTCACAACTGTATACCTAACCGTTTACTAATTTTACCTGACATGAGCCTTTTTAAAATAATTTTTGTGTAGTACTTACCTGTTAATTAATTAATTTAATCAATTCATAGAGCTCAATCAACCGTTCACTAGTAAGTAAAACACTGTATAGAATCGCCGATACACTACAAACTACAGACTGTTTCATTATTGTATGTGTTGTCAAATGTGTTAAAGTCCGTTTTTGATTTTTGATCTTATACTCAGTTTCATAAATCCGAATATCACATACCGCGAAAAGGTCGGAAATTTAAAAACCGCGAAAATATGACCCCCTGAAATTATGTACATTTACAGTATATGAATCCAAATCCAGCTAAGGAATACTTTGCACGAAATAAGACGTCTGAAAATTATGCTAAACGATATACATTTTCTGTCAGTACGAAGTACTGACTACTGAGTTAAGGATGCCTTTGGGAAGTTTTACTCTACAAGCAGCGATACCCGCTCAAGTGGTAGTAAATATCTGGCAAATATACCTATGGCATATATATTAACATAGAAAATCATTTCTCAACAGTTCAATAGGAACCTGGAAAGTAATGTACCATATATTGCATCAAGATATAAATGCACTCTGAACACACCAATAGTTGAATGTGGTCCGATCTTATTAGATGAAAGATATTTTAATCATAGCTTCATTGTCATTAAAACGATATAAAATTGTAAAATATCTTTTGAAACTATTCGATGTTTTACATTTCCTATTTTGTTTGACAAGTGTGCTATTACTGATAAAAATAACTTAAAATGTGCAATTACACTTTGATTTTCTTTATTAGACTCTTTATTAGAATGATTACAATAGAAACAACAAAAACGATAAATTGCCATTAAAACGTCATTTGAAAGCGAAAACAAATACCAAAAAAGCATTGTCAAACATTGTTCATACTTACATGTAAAGCCCAGTTTTGTATCCACAATGCCTCAAAATGCTCTCACAATAAAAACATGTTGATCCTTTACCCTTTGTCCCAGTCACGTGAATTATGTTCAATTTGTCTACGTCATCTAACTAAAAAATAGGTTAATCAACAAATAAACAAAGTAAATTATTAATTATCAAAATCATATATTATTATATCGATGCGTTTGCTTTATCAAAAGGAAAACATATTTTCCCTCAATGCTACCTCGAAATATAGATCTTGCCAAAACCATCGAGTTTTGAATTTAAACATAGTTGTATATCAAAATATAAATGAATTTTGCGGATATATTGATAAGTAGATAAATGGCTGCAAAGATGGATAATGTATATTAATTTTGACCAACAATATTCTGATCATTTAAATGACTAAATTATGACAACGTTTTTGCTTATTGTTTATTAAAAATGCGTAAAAATAATAACGAGTCGGATAATTTAGATTCTAGATACTCCCATGTTGAGAAAAATGGTGGTTTCTTTTGAGCATACGACGTAAAACGTCACCAAAAATCACTTCTGATGTATATATAGCAATGTAAACTGATATTTATAGCGATGTTCTGTTACTAATAGACTCAAGTAAGCTGTATATAACAAGCTAAATTTATGTTTTAAAATTTCTATGTTGTATAATTCAGTGTCACAGTGATCCAAACAGTCATTGTTCAACGCTTTTCGTGTCATGTATATATATCTAACATTATATTTTCGAAACATGCACCTATGTCACAGCAAAACTAAGCAGGTAGTTTTGTTAAATGTATACTGATATTGGTTTTTTGTTTGCTTGTCTTATATACTAATATGTTATTTCCTTGTCTAATGTAAGATATTGCTATTTTTTGTCTTAATAAATTGATATTGTTATTTTCTTATCTAACGATATAGCTATTTATTTAACTAGCATACTGATATTGCTATATTCTTGTCTAACATACTGTTATGGCTATTTTCTCTAAGTTTCTCTTTGTCCTTTGTTTTGATGCCTTAAAACAAATATTTCCTGCATCCTCATCTTCATTGAGAACATTAATATACTGTCTTAAGCTTGTTCCAGCTTCCTGTATAGCCTCCTGTGTAAAAAAGTTAAAGTCTAATGTGGATATTTAAATTCCAGGGAGTTAATTTTTTTTATTATTTATCCGGAAAAGGTTGAGGAAGCGACCTTCCCATCGTCAATACCTACTAGTTCACAGAAATTTAACCTGATCGGATAAGAAACGAAGAAAAAGATTTCTCAGAAAAAATTGTCAAAAACGAATAATAATAATAATAATAATAATAATAATGATAATAATAATAAAGAAATAATAAAGATTTTGAGTAACAACAAGATGTCTGCTGATACGCCTAATAATAATAATGATTATTTTAGTTAAATGATAATAATTATTATTATAAATAAGTCTGTTGCATTAAAACATGACATAACCTATTTTTCAAATAATGAAATCTTATTCTGCAAATTCACAAAGTTATTTCTTACCTCATATGAGCCAGACAAAAAATTCATATTGATGTTAGTTCTGGTCTCGTATTTTCCTCATGAAACATCTATTTATATATAGATCAGGAGCGATTATTGTCAATATAGCATATTTTTATTAATCGACTACACTAGTTTATAGATCCTTTTAACTAATCCAAAAAAACTTGTTTTTATGTTCATGTGCCATATCTGCACTTTTCAGAAATTAATTAAGCTTTTTTTTTCTTTACTTGAAGTTTTTTATGTTTTATTAACAAAATTATTTTTTCAAAAGATATAATTAATATTGTTAATGTTAATTTTATCAATTTGCCATAATAATTTATTAATAAAAGTTTATTACTAAACATTAAAACGTAAACAAGGATAGGTTTTCTGATCGATTTTCTGTTCAGAATATATATATATATATATATATATATATATATATATATATATATATATATATATATATATATATATATATATATATATATATATATATATATATAAAATATAAATAGTGCAACTTTCGAGTACCGGCCCTTCTAAAATCCGATCACCTCCAAAATCGAACATGCGAAACCGGTCCCGAATTTATCCTTCTTTGTTTATATTAAAACAAACTTCTACAAACCGACCCCTCTAAATCTGAACACCGGCCTTTTTTAAGTGCCAAAATCACATTACACTTTACTAATTTACAGACGTTGGACATAAGTATTCGCACGATAACGTTAATAGACGTCATTTCAGCGACCTTGCAATTTTTGACAACACCGGTTCAAAGAATTTAGGTCAATTGTTATCGGAAGAGATGACATCGGGGAACTTGTTTTTTTGTTCAGAAATTTAAAAAAAACTAAATCAACAAAACT
Organism: Tegillarca granosa; assembly: GCA_029721355.1. NCBI lineage: Eukaryota > Metazoa > Mollusca > Bivalvia > Arcoida > Arcidae > Tegillarca > Tegillarca granosa. The sequence continues at coordinate 769,332 of CM056608.1, forward strand.
GGTAAAATATCAATGTATGGTATACATTTACCTTAATATTTGGTTATGTACCCACGGGCTCTGCGTACCCTGGCTAAACGTTCTGGCAAGGTGTTATATAAACTTTAAAGATATTCAGCTATTAATGATGTTCATATATTGAAAATGTGATTGTACAGGTAATTATTGGAATGAATAATATGAGACATAGGTCTAATATTGTTCTTAATTTTCAACCAAACGTTTTCAATTAGATTAATGTCTGGTGACTGTGCCGACCATTCAAAGGACGGTATATTATTTTCGTTTTTGTATACATTTGTTATACGAGAATGATGGACGGGAGCGTTGTCATCCATAAAAGGAAAATCTGTATTTGGAAAGTGTCTATCAATAACAGGCTGTAAATTTTCTTATAAAATGTCTATATATTTTGTGGAATTAATATTACCGTTGACTCTTGAAAGCGTACCGACGCCATTATTAGTTATGCACACCCATATCATACCGCTATAATTTTTCTAAACATCTGGAGAAATGCAAGAAGGTAACCATGCCTCATCACTTTTTCGTCATAAATAAACCTTATTATCTCCCAACACAATCTGAGACTCGTCTGAAAATATGACCTTTATCCATTGTTTTTCAACTGTCCACAACCTTCTTTCACAACACCATCGTACTCGCTTCACACGGTTACACACGCGGATTCTTATTTTCTTTTTACATACACATCGTCCTTACTAATTTTTTCTTAAACACCTTCAAAAAGTTTTTTCAATATATTTATTGCGTTAAATTTATTTGTGATATCGGACAAAATAGAATTATTATTTATTCGTCTCGCCGTATTAGTGACATGGACGCCCTGACCATTTTTTTGCCACTTAATTTGCGATTTTCTTTTGATCCAGTCAATAATTTTTTTTCCGGAAACTGTAAATAGTAGATTTAGGTATTCCTAAAGTTTATGCAACCTTTTCATAACTTTTTCCCTCTCTAATTAATTTGATAGTGATACTTTTACACTAATTTCACCCGATTTTCGCCCCATGTTGAATTTCCTGAAATTGTTGACAATCTAAAAATAGCAGACGAGAACAACAATGACCTAATATATACTTTGACCTTGTATATTATCATATTCATACTGTGTAGGGGGAAACCTTATGTATCAATATTCATACCGCATTGAAATACAGCATAGCGCATATAGGAGAGTTAAAATCACGTCACCGTAAGAACACTTTTGTCCAACGTCTGTACTTCCGAAAAACGGCCGTCGGGAGTATCAATTCCTAATTGAACGGTAGCGGTCAAGTGATTTTCTTTTAGCTAACCCGATTCCTGAAATAACAACGTGTCATAGTGTACACATAATTGTAATAGTAGACAAGATAACCTGTACAGGTGTACTTGACCGAGGAAGTGCCCTTCATGTGAAAAAAGTCTTTGGTTGTCTTATTATGATGATCAGAACGTTTTATAAACAATTTGTTTCAATCGCACAATGCAAAAATATTAAAAACAAAAATTTTTCTTTAAAAAATAGCGGAAACCGGTGCCAAGAAAAACCGAACCCGCTTGTAATTAAATATTCGGCCCTTGTTTAGTCAAGTGGATAATATTTTTCCTTTTTAAGATGTAAAAAAATTAATTTTGATGAATACATTGTTTCATTTTTATCCGACAACTGTACCTCTTGCGCCTTCTTCCCTCATGCACAGCATTCCTCAGCTGGATTTGGATTAATATAATTTTGAAACTTTAGATTCATTATTTTCAACTGTTTGGCTTATATTTTTTATGTATCAAACTTTTCGGTCTTAGTGTCACTGATGAGGAATGAATTTCCGAAATGTGCACATCTGGCACATCAAAATTTAACTGGTATTTGTATTATATATTTACTACCCCTGAGCGGGTACCGCTGCTGGTGGAGTAAAACTCCCCGAGGGTATCCATAACTCAGTAGGCAGTACTTTGTGATGTTAGAAAATGTACCATTTAGCAAAATTTTCAGACGTCTAAAATTTAGAATTAATTTAAACCTAAGGTTTGTTCCTTCATGCACAGCATTCCTTAGCTGGATTTAGATTTATATAATTTTGAAACTTTAGATTCATTATTTTCAACTGTTTGGCTTATATTTTTTATGTATCAAACTTTTCGGTCTTAGTGTCACTGATGAGGAATGAATTTCCGAAATGTGCACATGTGGGAAATCAAAATTAAACTGGAAATTGTATTTTATATTTACTACCCCTGAGCGGGTACCGCTGCTGGTGGAGTAAAACTCCTCGAGGGTATCCATAACTCAGTAGGCAGTACTTTGTGCTGTCAGAAAATGTACCATTTAGCAAAATTTTCAGACGTCTTAAATTTAGAATTAATTTAAAACTAAGATTTGTTCCCTCACGCACAGCATTCCTTAGCTGGATTTGGATTTATATAATTTTGAAACTTTAGATTCATTATTTTCAACTGTTTGGCTAATATTTTTTATGTATCAAACTTTTCGGTCTTAGTGTCACTGATGAGGAATGAACTTCCGAAATGTGCACATCTGGCACATCAAAATTTAACTGGTATTTGTATTATATATTTACACAAGCACGTATCCGTTCGGATATTGTATAGTTGTTTGTTTTTATCTGTCAGCTTTTAACCTTTGAATTTATAAACGAGGAACTTGTTAAGAGCAAGAACTGAATCTCACACTACATATACGATGAAAGTCTATGAGAATGACATGACATTTACGTCTTTTGTCAATGCACCGTTCGATAAAACTCTGAAATGGATGAGATTTGGACCGAATCAGACTACCGGATTTATGAGCCCTCTAAATACCAACCCCTCTGAAAACCGGTCAAATTCCTCAGTCCCAAAGTTGCACTGTTTTACTTTACTCTTTTATATATAAAATGAAAGTTTTAATTTTTAAATTTTGAATTTATTGAATACTAAATGGACATACGTTGAATGATTGGAATCTTCCAGCGTTTCTGTTATCAAACTACAGGATATTGTCCGTCAAAAGTAGTCCAGCATGTTAATGATAAGTTGTCCAAGTTCATGTCTATATTTTATTTTATTTTTTACCTCCGATATATGCTTTAAAGCTGCATTAATTTTTCCAAGGAAAAAAAACGGTGCTAATCCAATTTATGATGTTCTTAAAGAACAATATTACATTTGGTTTAACGATAAAAGTTCGAATAAATACAGAAATAACAATAATTTCCCAGCGAGATGTGGTATCTTATATTAGAACATGCGCCCGTCATAAAAAAGAGGGTCATTTAAACACAACTTTCTAACGGTGAAATACGATAAATTAAACATAGAACTTCATTGAAGTTTTCATTTGTGCCTTAGTAAGGGATACATAACACCATTGGGAATGCATCTGAATATTAATGACGGACAATTGATACAATTTGACAGGTTTTACTTTCGATTTATTCGAATTTCCGTATATCCGTGCGCATGCTCCCGGCTCATAATTTAATCATCGATAAACATTGACCGATCGGTTAGAGGATTCTGCTTATTTACAGCTAAAAGGAATGAAATTTTAGAAAATGAATCTGACCAATCGTGATAAGGAGTTATCTATTTTTAAAAAAAATATATTTTTAGAAAAAAAAATCAGAAAATTGAAAAACTTAATGCAGCTTTGAGTTAAAAGTAGTTTTCAGTTTTAGAGAAAAAAGAAACAAGTAAGACATGAGTGCGTATCGAAAGTAAATGACATTTTCTACCCTTTCCATAAATTGGCTGATTTAATATATTTTTCTACTAAATAACTCTTTTTTCAACGCATACTTGCTGATGATGCTAAAACTAGCAATGAAGTCAGTTTTATAACTGACGTTGGTTTTGTGAGGATTTAGTAAGGATTTAACATTAATGATATGCATCTCATTCAGAGATGACTAGAAAATTACCTTGAAACCAAGCTTACATGTACCAGTGCTGGTAAAAGAATTGAGATAGAATATTTATTATCTATACTTGGTCTTGAAATCTAATTTCTAAATTTCTTATTTCTAAATAAGGTTTCAAAAATAAGTGAAACGTTAACTAATTAAAGTGTAATTTTACTTCTAAAATTTTTTTTATCTGCGTCAAGGCGTCAAAAATTAAGGAAGTTAATGAACGGAAAAAAATTAATATTAAGTTAATAAATTTCTCTCAACTGTTTCACGTAAAATATTCTTCTGAAAAAGCATGATCTTAAGTATAAAATATTGTTCAAGCCATCAGGTTACAACTGATATGAGTACAAAACATATTTTTCACCCTGTAATTTTTAATATACCAGATATGACTATTTACTGCGCTGCAAATATAATTTTATTTCCTTTGATAAAAAATTCAGTATGTCATATAACAATACTATGTACAATATGTTACTTGTTATAATTACAGTAACACATATATATTTTTCTCTTATGAGTAACAATGAATAGAAAAAAATGGATTTTTAAATAATATTTTATTCGTTCTTTAAAAACACCTGCCATGAGTTTTACCATGGACCATTCACAGCTAATATTTGGTCGCAAGCAGTGTGTAATTGTGCACTGGTTCTCCTTACTTAAATGATATTTGTCTCCCAAGACAGTGATTATACGTAGAAGACAAGAAAAAGTAAAGGAGTAGTTTGATATATCTACTGGTAAATAAAACACAGAACATACCATTCCTTGTCAAAATCACAATCCCAAAAAGCAAAGTAATAACTTTGAAAGCTGGCAAATTTAGTTTAAAACGTAAACTTTCATCAAGGAAGTGAGGCCGGGTGCCTGGAAGGGTAAGCACCCCTTGTCTAGCTAGACACACCCGTCAAGTGCAAGTCAACTTTGAAAATGAAAGGAACAAGGAACTATGGTAAGTCAAATATATTTATTTGTATTTCGTTTTGAAATTGATAACATTTACCAATAAAAAGAATACTCAATTATACAAAGTTTATATTTTCGGCAGGCTCAAAATGATATTTGATTTTCCTTTGTTAGTAACCCTTAAGCACTAATAGATATTTGTGGCTTCGGAAATACGCTTTTCTTTTTGAAATCTTAAAAGGAAAAATGAGATTATAAAATCAAATGTTTAGTAATAAATTCTCATTTTGTTTCAAATGCTAAAACTGTCCATAATCCGGTAATCAATTTTAATTCAAAATACCTAGAAAAATGTTGCAAACAGGGCCATGAAATTTCAAATTAAATTTGTATAAAATTTCATGTCTGGTTAGATAAAACATAATCATGAACATTTTAACTTCCTACAATAAATTTTTTATCTAATTTAAGTCATGGTAAGACAGTTTAAAAAGCCTCAAATACTTGGCCATTTTCGAAATCATTCATTTAATTCCATTAATTAAAATATTCTCATTTTTCACTGAACATTTTGAAAATAAAAATTATGTTATGAGACAATTGTTTGTATTGATTAACAAATTAAGACTAAAAAATACGTCGTTATTAAGATTCTGTAACTTTATTATTATTAGGTTGTTGTGTTTTCGTCATTATCAAAGTTACTGTAACTTATTATTATCAAATTGTTGTATTTTCGTCATTATCAAAGTAACTGTGACTTTATTACTATTAAGTTGTATTTTCGTCATTATCAAAGTAACTGTGACTTTATTATTATTAAGTTGTATTTTCGTCATCATCAAAGGTACTGTGACTTTATTATTATTAAGTTGTATTTTCGTCATTATCAAAGTTACTGTGACTTTATTATTATTAAGTTGTATTTTCGTCATCATCAAAGGTACTGTGACTTTATTATTATTAAGTTGTATTTTCGTCATCATCAAAGGTACTGTGACTTTATTATTATTAAGTTGTATTTTCGTCATCATCAAAGGTACTGTGACTTTATTATTATTAAGTTGTATTTTCGTTATTATCAAAGTAACTGTGACTTTATTACTATTAAGTTGTATTTCGTTATTATCAAAGGTACTGTGACTTTATTATTATTAAGTTGTATTTTCGTCATTATCAAAGTAACTGTGACTTTATTATTATTAAGTTGTATTTTCGTCATTATCAAAGTAACTGTGACTTTATTACTATTAAGTTGTATTTCGTTATTATCAAAGGTACTGTGACTTTATTATTATTAAGTTGTATTTTCGTTATTATCAAAGTAACTGTGACTTTATTACTATTAAGTTGTATTTCGTTATTATCAAAGTAACTGTGACTTTATTACTATTAAGTTGTATTTTCGTCATTATCAAAGTAACTGTGACTTTATTATAATTAAGTTGTATTTCGTTATTATCAAAGTAACTGTGACTTTATTACTATTAAGTTGTATTTTCGTCATTATCAAAGTAACTGTGACTTTATTACTATTAAGTTGTATTTTCGTCATTATCAAAGTAACTGTGACTTTATTATAATTAAGTTGTATTTTCGTTATTATCAAAGTAACTGTGACTTTATTACTATTAAGTTGTATTTTCGTCATTATCAAAGTAACTGTGACTTTATTATTATTAAGTTGTATTTCGTTATTATCAAAGTAACTGTGACTTTATTACTATTAAGTTGTATTTCGTTATTATCAAAGGTACTGTGACTTTATTATTATTAAGTTGTATTTTCGTCATTATCAAAGTAACTGTGACTTTATTATTATTAAGTTTTATTTTCGTCATTATCAAAGTAACTGTGACTTTATTACTATTAAGTTGTATTTTCGTCATTATCAAAGTAACTGTGACTTTATTATAATTAAGTTGTATTTTCGTTATTATCAAAGTAACTGTGACTTTATTACTATTAAGTTGTATTTTCGTCATTATCAAAGTAACTGTGACTTTATTATTATTAAGTTGTATTTTCGTCATTATCAAAGTAACTGTGACTTTATTATTATTAAGTTGTATTTTCGTCATTATCAAAGTAACTGTGACTTTATTACTATTAAGTTGTATTTTCGTTATTATCAAAGTAACTGTGACTTTATTACTATTAAGTTGTATTTCGTTATTATCAAAGGTACTGTGACTTTATTATTATTAAGTTGTATTTTCGTCATTATCAAAGTAACTGTGACTTTATTATTATTAAGTTGTATTTTCGTCATCATCAAAGGTACTGTGACTTTATTATTATTAAGTTTTATTTTCGTCATTATCAAAGTAACTGTGACTTTATTATTATTAAGTTTTATTTTCGTCATTATCAAAGTAACTGTGACTTTATTATTATTAAGTTGTATTTTCGTCATTATCAAAGTAACTGTGACTTTATTACTATTAAGTTGTATTTTCGTTATTATCAAAGGTACTGTAACTTTATTATAATTAAGTTGTATTTTCGTCATTATCAAAGTAACTGTGACTTTATTATTATTAAGTTGTATTTTCGTTATTATCAAAGTAACTGTGACTTTATTACTATTAAGTTGTATTTTCGTTATTATCAAAGGTACTGTAACTTTATTATAATTAAGTTTTATTTTCGTCATTATCAAAGTAACTGTGACTTTATTACTATTAAGTTGTATTTCGTTATTATCAAAGGTACTGTGACTTTATTATTATTAAGTTGTATTTTCGTCATTATCAAAGTAACTGTGACTTTATTATTATTAAGTTTTATTTTCGTCATTATCAAAGTAACTGTGACTTTATTACTATTAAGTTGTATTTTCGTTATTATCAAAGGTACTGTAACTTTATTATAATTAAGTTGTATTTTCGTCATTATCAAAGTTACAGTAACTTTATATTTATTTAGTTGTTGTGTTTTCGTCATTATCAAAGTAACTGTAACTTATTATTATTAAATTGTTGTATTTTCGTCATTATCAAAGTAACTGTAACTTATTATTATTAAATTGTTGTATTTTCGTCATTATCAAAGTAACTGTAACTTATTATTATTAAATTGTTGTATTTTCGTCATTATCAAAGTTACAGTAACTTTATATTTATTTAGTTGTTGTATTTTCGTCATTATCAAAGTAACTGTAACTTATTATTATTAAATTGTTGTATTTTCGTCATTATCAAAGTAACTGTAACTTATTATTATTAAATTGTTGTATTTTCGTCATTATCAAAGTAACTGTGACTTTATTATTATTAAGTTGTATTTTCGTTATTATCAAAGGTACTGTGACTTTATTATTATTAAGTTGTATTTTCGTCATTATCAAAGTAACTGTGACTTTATTATTATTAAGTTGTATTTTCGTTATTATCAAAGGTACTGTGACTTTATTATTATTAAGTTGTATTTTCGTTATTATCAAAGGTACTGTGACTTTATTATTATTAAGTTGTATTTTCGTCATTATCAAAGTAACTGTGACTTTATTATTATTAAGTTGTATTTTCGTCATCATCAAAGTAACTGTGACTTTATTACTATTAAGTTGTATTTCGTTATTATCAAAGGTACTGTGACTTTATTATTATTAAGTTGTATTTTCGTTATTATCAAAGTAACTGTGACTTTATTATTATTAAGTTGTATTTTCGTTATTATCAAAGTAACTGTGACTTTATTATTATTAAGTTGTATTTTCGTTATTATCAAAGGTACTGTGACTTTATTATTATTAAGTTGTATTTTCGTCATTACCAAAGTAACTGTGACTTTATTACTATTAAGTTGTATTTTCGTTATTATCAAAGTAACTGTGACTTTATTACTATTAAGTTGTATTTTCGTTATTATCAAAGTAACTGTGACTTTATTACTATTAAGTTGTATTTTCGTTATTATCAAAGTAACTGTGACTTTATTACTATTAAGTTGTATTTTCGTCATTATCAAAGTTACTGTAACTTTATTATTATTAAGTTGTTGTATTTTCGTCATTATCAAAGTTACTGTGACTTTATTACTATTAAGTTGTATTTTCGTCATTATCAAAGGTACTGTAACTTTATTATTATTAAGTTGTATTTTCGTCATTATCAAAGTTACAGTAACTTTATATTTATTTAGTTGTTGTATTTTCGTCATTATCAAAGTTACTGTAACTTATTTTTATTAAGTTGTATTTTCGTCATTTTCAAAGCTACTGTAACTTTTTTATTATTAAGTTGTATTTTCGTAATTATCAAAGTTACTGTAACTTTATACTTATTTAGTTGTTGTATTTTCGTCATTATCAAAGTTAAAGTAACTTTATTTTTATTTAGTTGTATTTTCGTCATTATCAAAGTGTCTGTGACTTCATTATCATTTATTTGCTGTATTTTCGTCATTATCAAAGTGTCTGTGACTTTATTATCAATTAGTTTTTGTATTTTTATCATTATCAAAGTTACTGTGACTTTATTATTATTTAGTTGTATTTTCGTCATTATCAAAGGTACTGTGACTTTATTATTATTCAGTTGTTGTATTATCGTCATTATCAAAGTTACTGTAACTTTATATTTATTTAGCTGTTGTATCTTCATTAGTTTGTATAGTCGTGGTTGTTGATTTTGGTTTATCTTGTATATCCATAAATTTACGTGTTTCCAATGCATTCATTTCATTCTTTTTTTTCTTTTTTTTTCTTGAACTTATATATAGATTATATCTTTACATAGTAAATATATAACACAAATACCTGCTAAATTTTGATGTGCCTTATGTGCACATTTTGGAAAATCATTCCTCATCGGTGACACTAGGGGCTGAAAAATAATGAATCTAAAGTTTTAAAATTGTATGAATCCAAATCCAGCTAAGGAATGCTTTGCATGAGGGAACAGATGTTAGTTTTAAATAAATTTCAAAAATTAAGACGACTGAAAATTTTGCTAAATGGTATATTTTCTAACATCACAAAGTACTGCCTACTGAGTTATGGATACCCTTGGGGAGTTTTACTCCACCAGCAGCGGTACCCGTTTAGGGGTAGTAAATATTTAACACAAATACCTGCTAAATTTTGATGTGCCATATGTGCACATTTCGGAAAATCATTCCTCATCATGACACTAGGGGCCGAAAAGTTTAATAGAAAAAAAACATTAGCCAAACAGTTTAAAAATAATGAATCTCAGTACCTTGTGCTGTAAGGTCTGTCCCCTCATGCAAAGCATTTTGATGATGTATTAAAATTCTCAATGTCTACATTATAAAAATTCACAGACAAAATGGTCGCTTAAATGAAGAAAAATAGATTTAATTGATTTCTTTTGTAATCGTTTAATCAGTTTTGAGTGATAACGTCTATCTATCTAAAAAAAATTTACGAAACAAAATGGCTATTTATTCCAAAAAGGATGGACAATTTTGCTTAATATATTATATCATAAAAAGACCATTAGTAGGTAAAAAGGGCTTTAATTTATACACATGTAAATGCAATTATTGCTTACATTTTTTATCCATATTGCCAAGCTACACAAAACATGAAATGAAAGTGAATTCATTGTACACGTTAAGCAAAAAGCTTTATCTTGTATTAAAATACGAAACGAATTTGTTTTTTAAAACATGTCTTCAACTATAACAATATTATTTGGAATGGACAACAACAGCTTTTCTTTCTCAGAAAAGTTAAAAAAAAGTAAAGTAATAATATCTTTAAAAAAGTTTAATAGTTTTGGAATATAAAAGCATATTTATGAATGACTTCGTGCAAGAAAGATTTTCGGTTGCCTTGTGGCCAAGGTTAGTTCTTGCATATTTTAGCAAAGTTTAAGTGTAGGAAAATTCGTAAGTTTGTCAAATGTTGTTTTTTATGGCTCTTACACAATTAACAGAATCGGGACTATGTTGTAAAACACGACTCCTTGTTTAAGATAATCTTATTTTTTTACCTGCACTCTTCTTCATTAAATTTTATCACTGGGAAATTTGTACGTTCGCTAAACAGATGTTTATCGACCCAGAAAACAATGCTGCACAATCCAATAACAGATAATTTTTTCATTATTTATCAAAACCTGACTTCTTTATTTATCACTATCTGTTTAAAATGAATCCCTGTAAAGGTTAAATGTTCGCTTGACTGATGTTGTCTTACAAAATTATCATCATCCTAGGATAGACAGATTCGGCATCATTAACAAAATCGTAATTTAATATCAACCCCACTCTATATTATAATCAAAATAAATTCTACTAAGTTTACCAGAGGTTTCTCACGTGTTAAATTATTTCTACTTCATTTACGGTCCAAAACAGAGGGCTTAAGTTCAATAAAAAAACTGTGATATGAACATGACCGTTATTTCAAATCTCGAATTCAATACTTTTAAAATTTTCCTGATTGAAAGACTCGGGCAAGCAGTAAATCCCTACTAATTATATGATCATCGTGACTGGGCAATAACTAATTTTATTATTATTATGTGACTAGAAGACTCGGTGATGCATTTATTTCCGTATGTTTTGATGCATTGAAGGTTATATAAGAAGATGCATTTAAAATCCATGTTTTATCACGCGTTCGACTTGTTATAGATAACATGATAAGAGAAACAGAATCGAATGACAACATACAAGAGAACTGATTGTCTTAGAATTCTGTATTAGAGTTTATATTAGGGCGTATTATATTTGAAATAGAACTGTTTGTTGTTGTAGCATGAAAATTAATAATAAACTCATAAACAAAAAAATCATCGTAACATTTAGACCATTTGTAATATTTACTACGAATGAAAATCTTAATGGCATATACACATATTATCATAAACGAACACAAGGTTTTAGCTTTATACATAGATTGGAAAAGGACAGCTATATACAAATTTTATTATTATATTTATAACGAGTACTTCAAAGAAATCAATCAGTGAGTTAATGAACGTGTACAAAAGGGTTTTTGATTTGTCACCAACTTAGGCATATGACGTAGCTTTAAAACATGACAATTTAATTATAACTTTCAATCATGTCATCGATGTTAAAATTGTCAAAAGATGATTTCTTATATTCATAATACTTGACATTTTAATGCGTTCTTATATTTAAAATATTTTCGTCCTTTTACAGAATAAACAAATATATATTCGCAAAAGTCTGTTTTAAATACATATTTTTGTACTGTACTGAATTGAAATAAAAGACACTTTTTGTTTCTAAAAGTTTAAATTTTTTTGTAAGCTGTTTTTATAACTTTTATAGAATATCTTAGCATATAACTACATACAATTATGAAAGATTTTGCATTGACTTTGTGATGAAAGAGTTATGTTTTAGTCATGCAATGTTTTATTGCATTTTATAGAACCATCAGTCGTAGTTCTGAAAAATTTCAATCACCTTTTTTTCAACACGTAAATTCTATATTACCTATGTTAAGCCATTTCTTGTGTTACATTATTTTTCAACATTAATACACATGTACTTATACTTTCAATATATGTTTCTATAAACAAACCAACCAACCTTCACTTATATCAGTATACATATGTAGAATTGGGAATCATTGTAGATTATTAACAAATGTTCGATCTGTGTAAAGTGAAATAGCTCTTATAAGATTCATTTTAAATGGAGGCCATTCTTACAGGTATGATAAGACCCTTTTTGTCTGATCACGCAATTTCTTTAAAATTGGAATAATAAATTTAAATGTTTTTTTTTCAGGAAAAAAAGATTACATTTGTTCAAGCAAAAACAGAACTTGGCCTACGATACCAAAACCACCTGTTACTAAGACCTGTACGTCCGTCTACATCAGTAGTCTGTTCTATAAATTGATGTTTTATCCACATCATGGCTGTTTGTGTGTTATCAAATTCCTTAATGATTCTTGAAAATTTCTCGGGTTTGAAATCATTTGATTCTTTTGTTTGAATGTATGACCTTTTGGTTTTACCTTCCTTTTCATCCTTTAAATTCTTTTGCATAACCTGCCTGTACACTTGATGCTGTGATTTCATTTCTTGATTCCATTTCTTGACTTTTTGATTCTTTAGTTTCATCTTTTTTGCTTTCCGTTAGTAATATTCTATTTGTATTCAGAAACGTTTGGCACTCTTCTGAAAATATCTTATTTGTCGAAGCTTTTACTTTGTAGGTGTGAAACGGAAGTACCTTTTTACCCTCAGACAGATTTCTCCATATATCAACAAACGTCTTCGGTAAAGTATCATCTAAATCTGAAATATTTTATTTTTTTCTATAAAACATTATATGACAATAACCAAAGTAAATAGGAACAAGTAAAAACAAAAAAAATTGTTCAAAAAAAAATGAACTGAGATTTGGTATTGGACAAGTAATATACATTGTAACTTAGATGCTATCTCTCTAGTTCCGCCATATATCTAATTTAAAGTTCTGTGAAGACCTTGACAGTGCAATATTAGAATTTACCTTTAATGATTTTCTAACTGTAGTGTCTTCTCTACAGATAATTCTGTTAAATATTTAAATAGATGAACATCACCAAAATCATTTAACATGATTCAAAGTTTTTTGAACTTTACAAACTTAGTATATAAACCTTTGAATTTATATGCAAGATTTTTTTTACTTCTTTAATCTATTTCTACATGGGTAACCAGCAAACTACTTGATACCCCGTGCCGTTTGTAATTTATGTCTTAGATACCAAAAGTTGACATTTATCCTTTGAAATGACGTTCTATGATGAATTGGGACGTAAACGGTTGACAATTTTTTTAACAAAAATTTTGTACTGATTTTGTATCATGTAAGCAAAATTTACCAAATAAAATCTGTAAATACTGATAATAAAGAAATTTTCAGCCAAGTCCTAGTTGTTACCTGTTTCATGATTTTGTACGATTTTTATCATTTATTTCTTTTGGTTAACAGCAACGAAGTAAAAATAAATTATGAGGTTGTAAATTGAATTATAAAAAAAAAATGAAATCGGTAACAATTCATTGTTGCACAATTGACAGATTACAATGAAATTAGTTTTCTTTTTTTTTTTTTTTAAAAAAATCAGAGTTTACACAGTATCTACTAATATAAATGGCAAAACATTTGTCACAAAAATAAGAAATAGACGACGCAGAAGAAACAGTAAAAACAAATTTAATGGGTCAGTGAGCGGGTCGTTGTTTTTAGCCTCATTAGCAATTTTGAAGCTATTCTCGGCCAGAAAAAAAGTAAAAGATACAAACAGTTTCAACAAAAATCTTTTAAAATGTAAAATTTATTGGTATAAAACTATAAACAAAGTAAACAAATAAAAACACCAGTGTTATCACAGACAAGCTTTATTTAAAAAGTTGAAATGTTTCGTAAAACTATTAAATTTTGCTAAACAAGTTTTTTCCAGAGGGATGTTTAAACTTTGATGTCCATTGTCATTACGAAAATATTTTCCACAGATAATGCCAGAAAAAAACCACAAGACCAATGACTTTAAAACTTGGATCTTTTATATTCGAGTCCTTTTTCGTCTTCAATCAAACCAGAAATTTAATCAGTCAAAAGTGTGAACTTTATGTTACTTAATAAGTGGAAAATTTACAATACACTAATAATATTTTTAAAATATTACCTGGAAATATAACATTTTCTGGATTAATTTCATATCGAGGAAAAAGAGCAATGTCAAAATTGCATTCCTAAAATAAAGTAAAACTCAAGTCATTGTGGATCATTGATTCTCATAAACAAAAGTATCTTTTTACTGAAAGATTGTAAAATAAAAAATAAAATCAAAATTATAGAATTTTCAACTTGATTGAAAAATGCACTTAAAAGCGTTAAAAAATTCATTAAAATGTTTCTTTTCCAAATCAAATATATGGACGAATTAATAGTTTTTAAATACAGTCAATCTCGTTGCATTATTATTTAGATTTTCGAATTTACTTCTCTTTCTCCTTTTTCCAATTAATAACGTATTAGTACATCAGAACAGTGCAGTAAAACAGAAAATAAAAAAATCAAAACATTCTATCTTGTTTGTCAACATTAAATCCAAATATCAGTAAAATATTTGGTGTAATAAAAACAAACTTCTAAATCGGAGCATCTAGTATGAAATAACTTGTTAAAATGTTGGATTTTTTTATATATAATAAATAAGTAAAACACGATTTTAGTAAAGCATTAGCGCTTTGATTACATCTTCAGACGCTTTACATAGTAACATTCATTAAATAGTAACAAAATAAACAGTGATGACGTCATTAAATTGAATGCTAGGTTTTTTCTTAAAAAACATTTATTTTATATTACAATAATTTTTAATTGATTCTGAATACAAGCAAAATGTCAATGAAATTTACTTTGTTACTATTTTTGAATCATTTTTTAAGGCTTATGTAAAATCTATGGGATTCAGAAACTATAAAAGATTTTAAAAAGTAGAATAAGTAAACAAAAATGTTTCCTTTTAATGACGAATCACAAAACATCAAATCATACTGGAGATGAATGTGTAAATTAATCACTTTACAAATGTTATCAATAAACAAGAACAAACTACTGTTAAGAATTTTTAGTAACAAAAAAGTTATTCGCTTACTCTGTAAATCGTTTGTAAAAACTAAACTACATGAAAAATATCTTTTGTTTATGGGTTTTGTAAAACCCTACAGGGTGGTTTTTTTAATATTTGACTTTAATGTTTGCTTGATGTTTCTGCCACTAAATAAAAAAAATTATTGATTTTACTGGTAATCAAGGTATAAACTGCGAGGCGGTTTATGATTGATTTGTCCGATTGCCTCCTTTAACACTTTATACCTTGATGACCGATTCAAAAACAAATGTTAATCCTTATTTTTACAATCATGTCCATTCATAAAACAAAAGAAGAAGAAAAAACAACAATCTTGTCAAATGCATTTTTTGAAATTTTCCCCAGCAAACGGGTCTTACAGTTTGGCCACGCCCACTACATTTGTCCATGATAAATATAATTTTAAAAATGTAAAAATCAATTATTAATGTTAAAATATAATTACGATGGGGGAATGATGAATTCGTAAGTATACCAGACTAGAAGATATGGAAGTGGAAATATCAACTTGGACTATTTAGATGAGGTAAAAACCCTCACAAAATTAGGTCAAGTATTCCCACACCATTCGGAACTATTTACGCTTTAACAGTTCATTGGAAAACAACGTCAGTCAGTCGTAAAAGGTTCATCTAAGCAAAGATAATGAGATTGTAAATATTGCATTTTACACAAACAGACAGCACTATGTTTTTAAAAAATGATTATACATAAGAAATTTTAGAATGGTTCTCATGGGTAATATTCTTAATTGGTTTACCACAGATTTTTAAAACACGTAAACGTTAAACGTAAACCACTTTAAAATAACATTTCCTAAAATAAATTTGGTTGTTCATCAACGTATTGCTAATTGTATTATTCGGTGGCTACTTTAACAAAATTATGTCACATCGCGGATAAAGCTAGCAAAATTCTCGAATGATATTACTAAACTTATCTAATTGTAGTACAAATCGGAGAGTGTAATTATTTAACAGTAAACTATGTATTTGAAAACAACAAAAATAACAAAGTCCTCAAAACAAAATGATGCAAGAAAATAACACAACATAAATAAAAATTGATATAACTTCTAGTTATATTCATAAATAAAACATACATTTTAATAAAATAAAAGAGCTACGTAAAGATAATATTTTAACTAGACTAACCGCTAAAAGAGGAAGAAATTTGACAGGATCTCTGCTCGTAAAAAACATCAAAATTTTTATTATCTGTCCCCTGCAAAAAGTGAAGAAAATTTGAGATTAACAATACAATATGCAAATATCTTCATATCCGGTTTTATAGAAGATTTGAAATAGCGTCCCCGAATAGATGATTTTAGGGTACCGACTGCAAGATATTTTGAGTGATTCCTAGTATTAAGGGGGACATTTTCACATCCAGCTAATAATTCAAAGATTTTAAGACAAACAATTTATTTAACACTGTTAAATGGTCAATGGGCATTACTTATCACACCTTTTTTAATTTTTTTTTTACAAATTACCTAAGAAATAACTATACCAAAATTTGATTCAAGACGTGGTACCTCATAAAAATATTTAAGATTAAAACCTAAGAAACATATATTCAAAATACAGTTGAATGATGTAAACAATATGCTTGATGAAAATTATGACAAAAGATGACAAAATATGGTTGTTGTTCAATAAAAATTAAAAAAAATTAACTGAAACAAACATTTTTCACGTTTGCACGACATCTCGTCTAACAATAAACACAATTGCTGCCAAAACAGAATGTTCTTTAATACAATGACACACAAACATAACTGTCCATGTAAAAATCATCTAATGAAACCAAGAAAAAGAAACAAAAAGTTATGGAAACAATGTCGATAACACAAGTGAATTTTTAACACTTTTATCATCCAAAGGTCGAAACTTTGAGTCAATTATGTTTCAATCGACAAAACGACATCAAGCGGTTTCGTTTAGGTATTACTTGCCTGACGAATACATATTAATTATTTTTCCGCAATTGTTGCCTTTTTTATCCTTTTGTTTTTTGTTGCTAAGGTAACACTTAAAGCAAAATGTTTTGAAGTTAGCATTAAAGATTTACAATTCATATATAAATGCTGAAATTGTAAAACAAATAACATATAACAAAAGAAAGACAATAAAGACATGACACAAACATACATTTAGCATAAATAAGAAATAAAATTACTTTTTTTGTTCCCATTCTGTTGTTGACGACTGTTTGAACCAATTCACACATAGCTGAAAAGGAACAATAAATTATACATAGTATTACAGAAACAAATAAAAACAAAATACGTAGATACTACGTCGCACACATAAAAGATTGAATACACTAAAATCGAAACAACAAACAATTTATATAGAGAAAAACAAAAACTGAAAATGAAATATATTTGAGCGTGAATAACCATGCTACCAATTGAAACATTTATCACCTCTGGCTTTAATTTGAAATATTAAATATATAACAAAACTACCTGTTAAATTTAGATGTGCCACTTGTGCACATTTCGGAAATCCATTACTCATCAGTGACAATTGGGTGGAAAAGTTTGATAGATAAAAACATAAGCCAAACAGTTGAAAATATTCAGTATGAAAAACAACGATTCTCAAAACTGTTAATTGAGCATAACAACGTAATACTTTAACGAATATATTATCCGTTTTCATAGACTGTTATTAAGCTAACCACGTTTTATTCACCACTGCTTCATGTTATTGATTTAAATGTGAACATAAAATTTCAGCTGGACAAAAACAATTAATCACTGATGTTTTTTTAAATGAATCAAAAACTCTACTCAATACAATTTATTAATAACCAAGGCAGAGAGAGAGAGAGAGAGAGAGAGAGAGAGAGAGAGAGAGAGAGAGAGAGAGAGATCTTTAAACAACTGTAGTCATTAGAATAAATGCTTAGTAGCGTGATTGTGGCAATAATACAATGTCTTAATTTTTCAAAACTTTATTACATTAATAAATTTATTAAACTAATGATAAGCTTTATTTAACACATTAAACCAACAATCTCTATATGTGAATGTATATTAAATATGTTTTCCTAAATTATCATTATTATTTTTTTGTTATCTTCCTGATATAAAACACTGCAGAATAGGACAGTGCTTTACGGAAACAAGCTCAAAACAATGTTTAATAGATCGATGGATTCATAGATGGGCTAGGACCCATCTACTTCTATAATGGTTTAGCGTTATGTCGTCATTGATTCTCACTGTGTTTTCATGAGGCAACAAGAATTATGGTTGTTTAACTTTTTTACAAAAAGCATACTTAACAACAGTACAATATGTAAAAGTTAAGTAAACTTTAGATTTAAGAACTAAACATTTTTTATCAGTTAAAATTTTGATCATTCCAAACATGAAAATGGAATAATTTTACAAATTAATATAAATAATTTCATTTGTAAAACTCTGCCTACCTGAATACTTTCTATGGTATGTGCACAGTCTAAATAATATGTTATTCCAGATTTCTTTACAGTTTGACAAACACCCAATTTAAGACACTCTCTCAATCCTGAAATGAAATTATTTTTATTATTATTATTATTTTTTTTTTTTGCCACTTCGACTTTTTTGATTAAAGTTTTGTATTTTGTTTTTCATTCGATTCCTATTCCAAAACATGAAACATATGCAACCTCTGTTATGTTTTATTTAATCGATTCCATTTCTTGTGTGCTCATAATTTATTTAAGTTTGGTTAATATATCATTCAAATACCTGTTAAATTTTGATGTGCCAGATGTGCACATTTCGAAAATTCATTCCTCATCAGTGACACTAAGACCGAAAAGATTGATACATAAAAAATATAAGCCAAACAGTTGAAAATAATGAATCTAAAGTTTCAAAATTTTATAAAGCCAAATCCAGCTACGGAATGCTGTGCATGAGGGAACAAACCTTAGTTTTAAATTAATTTACATTTTAGTTTAATTAATTTACATTTTAACCTTGCCATTGTTTTTGTGCCAAGAATTCAGCACTAAAACCTAAATTTAATTTCTCAATAACAAATTATTATTATTACTTTGAGTTACCAAAAAGCTTTACGAAAACGTAAGGAAAAAAAGATGAACTGATATTTAAACATAATATCAATGTGTCTTTAAACTGCATTTGAGACAAATATTACACACCATACATTTCTACTACCAGATTGTTACTTATTTAAAACAGGGGGCTATCAATGTGTTCATTTACATACCACTGCGCATCTGATCAGTCAAATGAAACTCTTCCAGTAGTACAGGTGCGTCTTCCCCTATTGTTTTCAGCAAACAGTTTTTACTTTTTTGTTCTGCACCTTTAAAAAAATATAATATTTAATATTGGAAATTCCATTTTTTTATTTTACAAGCTAACCGGAATCCTAAAAATCGTTGCGGCTTCCCTGGCGGCATTTATTATGAAGTTTTAATTACAGATTATAAGTCATTCGAAAGTAAGTGGAAGAATATCAGTAGTCATCATAACACCTAAAATTCTCTTTTTTTAGTTATCAAATGGCTTTACATTTCCTTTCATGGTGAGTGTCAATTTAAAATCCAATCCACATAGACGTGGTTATGTGGGTGTCAATTTAAAATCCAATCAACATAGACGTGGTTATGTGGGTGTCAATTTAAAATCCAATCAACATAGACGTGGTTATGTATTTAGAATAAAGCATTGTCAATAATATAAATACCTTCGTGTAGTAAATTTTTATGCAGTTTTATTTTATAAAAATCTACAGAAAACCAAACTGTATTCAGTTAGCATTAAAATAGAGTCGGATTAGCAAAACATTTGTTTGACAGTATTTTTATCACGAGTTATTGCTTAACCTTTTCTTTAATTAAATCTCTTTTATGTTAAGTGTATTTACTTTGTTTTTAGGTTATAGAACATTAATGGATGTGAAAAACAAAACAGTTTATGTGCCTTGAATATTGTAAAGGAAATTTTTTTGTTTAAGCATTGTTTTTGTCTTTTTTATCTTCTAAAATTGCTTTTTTAAACATGGGTTTATACTTATTATTTTACGTACCCAAACATTGCGGTCCATATCCAAATCACAATTCCAAAAGCATTGTTAAAACTCTACAAGAGAAGTGGAACCGAAAGGTTCGGAAGAGTAAGGACCTTCCGTGAAAAATGAGAAACAGATTTGCAAAGTTTTATTTGTGTAAATATTAAAACGAATATATCATGTTTGTCATTACAAGAATCAAGATTACTTTAATGATAAAATGCAGATAAAAATCGTACTTTTATCCATTGTATTAATCTGTTGCATCCATGCATTGCATAACTGCAGAGCCAATGCCGCGTTTATTCTTGAACCCAGACCATTAATCCCTAATTCAATTTGGCTTTGGTTTTGCTCAAATATATCTAAAGCTGGAGCCACTTTCAAAACTACCTGTTGTAGATAAATTATTACAAAACTATAAATAATGACAAACTAACTTAATGAAAAAAACAAACTAGTCCATGTTGATATCATAATTACAGAAAAGCAATGTAAAAAATGTGAAAACTTGCTTATTCAGTATTAAATGTAAACTTCCAACTAAGAAGTGAGGGCGGGAGCACTGGATAGGTAAGCTCCTTCTGTCTAGTTAGCTACAGCGGTCACGAGCAAAATTAAAGATCAGGTTAAACATATTGTTTTGTAAAATGTTTCACTGAACCAAACGAAAACTCTTTGAACCTTATTCAAAACATTATAAAAAGCTTATCAGCTGAGGTTTGATGTAAATGTTTGACTCATTAAAACCTAGGCCTATACGAAATATTAACATAATTAATCATCTGAGGTTTGATGTTAAATATATGACAAATAAAACTACGGCTTTTACGAAAAAAAAATCAGTTGGGGTTTGATGAAAAATGTTTGACAAAATAACTACGGCTTTACGAAAAAAAAAATATCAGCTAGAGTTTGATGTTAAATATATAACAAATAAATCTACGGCTTTTACGAAAAAAAATTAATCAGCTGAGGTTTGTTGTTAAATGTTTGACAAATAAAACTAGCGGCTTTTACGAAAAAAAAATCAGGTAAGTTTTGATGTTAAATGTTTAAAAAAAAAAACTACGGCTTTTACGAAAAAAACATTAATCAGCTGAGGTTTGTTGTTAAATGTTTGACAAATAAAACTACGGCTTAACGAAAAAAAAAAAATAATCAGCTGAGGTTTGATGTTAAATGTTTAAAACAAACTACGGCTTTTACGAAAAAAAATAGTCAGCAGAGGGTTTGATGTTAAATGTTTGACAAATAAAACTACAGCTTTTACGAAAAAAAATAATCAGCTGAGGTTTGATGTTAAATGTTTGACAAATAAAACTACGGCTTTCAAAAAAAAAAAAAAAAATAATCAGCTGAGGTTTGATGTTAAATGTTTGACAAATAAAACTACAGCTTTCAAAAAAAAAAATAATAATAATCAGCTGAGGTTTGATGTTAAATGTTTGACAAAGAAAACTACTGGCTTTTAACGAAAAAAAATTACCAGCTGAGGTTTGATGTAAAATGTTTGACAAAGAAAACTACGGCTTTTACGAAAAAAAAAAACAATAATTAGCTGGAGTTTGATGTTAAATGTTTGACAAATTAAACTACGGCTTTTACGAAAAAAAAAAACAACAATAATCAGCTCGATTTTGATGTTAAATGTTTAACAAAGAAAACTACGGCTTTTACGAAAAAAACACAATAATCAGCTGGAGATTGATGTTAAATGTTTGAGAAATAAAACTACGGCTTTACAAAAAAAATATCAGCTGGAGTTTGATTTAAAATGTTTGACAAATTTTACGAAAAAAAAAGATTACCAGCTGAGGTTTGATATAAAATGTTTGACAAAGAAAACGACGACTTTTAAGAAAAAAAATTACCAGCTGAGGTTTGATGTAAAATGTTTTACTGAATTTAACTAGGGCTTATTCGAAATATTAAAAAAAATCAACTGAGGTTGGTCGTAAAACCTTTGACAGAAAATGTATCATTTAAAAAAAGTTTAAGTCGTTTATAAATTTGAAATTTATTTAAAACTAAGGTTTGTTCCCTCATGCAAAGCATTCCTTAGCTGGATTTGGATTTATATAATTTTAAAACTTTAGATTCATTATTTTCAACTGTTTGGCTTATATTTTTTATGTATCAAACTCTTCGGTCTTAGTGCCACTGATGAGAAATGAATTTCCGAAATGTTCACACCTCGCACATCAAAATTTAACTGGTATTTGTATTATATGTTCACTACCCCTGAGCGCGTACCGCTGCTGGTGAAGTAAAACTCCCCGAGAGTATCCATAACTCAGTAGACAGTAGTTTGTGCTGTCAGAAAATGTACCATTTTACAAAATTTTCAGTCGTCTAAAATTTGAAATTTATTTAAAATTAAGGTTTGTACTTTCATGCAAAGCATTCCTTAGCTGGACTTGGATTTATATAATTTTGAAACTTTAAATTCATTATTTTCAACTGTTTGGCTTATATTTTTTATGTGTCAAACTTTTCGGTCTTAGTGTCACTGATGAGGAATGAATTTTCGATATGTGCACATCTGGCACATCAAAATTCAACTGGTATTTGTATTATATATTGACACAATAAAACTACGGCTTATACGAAAAATTAAACAAATTATCAGTTTGATGTTTTAATGAAAATTTTTATTTTAATTAATCATTGTTGTTTTGAACATATTTGTGCAAACTTTGTTTAAATAAACAAATAACTGGTAGGTTATATTCTTTTATGATCAGAAATATAATTATTTGTGGACTTGTTTGAAAAATAATGCATTTTTTATTTTCTGTTTTAAAGTTAGTTATTACTTATGTTTTGTTAGTGTGCTATTTTAGTATCATTTCACACCTTTAATGTACTTTATAAAGATTTGTAACGAAATAGAGTTTTGACATCTGATAGGGACATCATCTATATATTTCGAGCTATCGAAGTATCATAGTGACTAAATATTAATTGAGATGTCGCAGGATCTGCCATTTTTTACATCAAACCAAATTTTCCGAATAAAGTTTAAAAATTTATCAAATATATCAATTATCAACTTCAAGCAGAGAATTAAAACATTAAAAACCCGTTTTATGTGTACTATTAATTCTGGCATTTTACTGTCTGTTTGTGTATGTTAGATTAAACATATCCCTTTTTCAATAGCTCTCAGATGTAGAACGGCAAGAACGTCTTGTTTCTGGGAACACGTTATGGCTATTGTTCCTTCCTGAAACAAACATAGTATAAAAACTGTTTAAAAAATCTGTCTATAAAAGCTCAATACAATGCTATGTACTAAATAGGGTTAACAGTTCATAAAACATAGTAACATTTTACCTCATCTTGCAAAAAATTCCTTTTAAAAAAACTACATTTTGTATTTATAAAATATATATATATATTTAAGGGGGAAAAATTCTATAGATATTCTGATTAAATGCGAAAAAATATTTGACAAAGGAAGAGTTTATACAATCTTTTATTTGGATATGCAACAAAATTTTCACAATAAAAAAATAAACTGCATTCAATTTGTAGCGGTCAGTTTCATATTTTTCAATTAAATCAAAAGAGTAGAATTCGAAAAAGGGTAGACAAAAACTGTATTAAATACTGTAAAATATAAATAAAATTAGCTAACTATCTCTGATATGTTTGAAGATGTTCATTCAGTCAGTTATAATAAAATCTTCACTACACCCTATAAATTCGAAACCAAGTGAATTATCACCATCTAGTCTTTTAATATGCCTAAAAGGTATAAATGAATACCAAAATTATATTATCTTCCGTCTTTCTTAAGTTAATGCACTGTAGTGACGAAAAATCGGATGTTGGTTTACAGGAACAATTTTTTGTTTAAAGTATCTATGAAACGGCTTCAGGGAAAAAGTTATAAAGAATGATATTAGAATTAATTTTTACCTTGAACGCAAAAGTGCATCAAAGAAAAAAGCACACAGAAAAAGAAAAGGTAAACATTAATTACCATTGGGAAAGATTAAAACAGCAACATCAGTTGAAATAAAAATGCACTATGTACCCGTAAGACTATTTTTGTGTTCGTTGCCTTTTTTAATTTATTGATAATTAACATACGTTTTTTGGGGAAGGATAGGGAATATACATTTAGGAAGTATAATCCGCTTATTATTTACTTGAAGATGTAACGTGTATGTTTCCATAAAACTTGCGAATTTCAAACTTTCTCGGCCATTCGACCATATTTGTTATATTTTAATTTGCATATGTAGTCAATAGCTTGTATAGTTATTTTGTGATTAAATATTTTTGTATATCAGTATTATGATTACATACCAGAAAGACCTTCTTAGTTATCTTTTAGCCAGAAGCCTTTCGATGATATATTTGGACGTTTGTTTTCATTTTGTCGGCTTACTTTTTTTACAACTTTTAACTACTATCATGTTAATAATGATAAAGTATATTCACGAGTTTTCGTTCAACTGGTTTAAGTAAAAGTAATTTGTTCATCGTTAAAACTTATGTTAGTACTATCAAACATTACACGAATACTGACCTAATGAGCAATTTAAATAAAAATTTAACAGACTTTTATGTATATTTTAGCGGCATACTCTATGACGCCAACTTTTAAGTTTTCCTTCTCAATTTTTCAATAAAAATTATATAATCAATTGTGGTAATTCTGTTTTTTTAGCAAGAACAACCTTGATAATTCCTCCTTTATGCCAGGCTATCTCTTGAAGCGTTTCCCCAAGGATATTCGTGTGGTCTACACCAATGCTTGTTATACCACAGACAAGTGGGTTCTGTATCACGTTCGTGTGATCATATTCCCCACCAATTCCAACTTCTAAAATCATGACATCTATCTTTGCCTCGATGAAAATTTTCAAAGCCATCAATAAGAACATCTCTCTATCAGTAGGCATCTCTTCTTTCTAAAACAAATTAAATATGACGAATTTTATCAATTCTTAATAAAACAAAAATACCAGTCCTTTTCCATATCACAATTTCAAAAACAAAGTAAACACTTTGAAAACTGGCCAAATTAGTTATACACGTGAACTCCCATCAAAGAAGTGAGGCCGGGTGCTCCGAAAGGGTAAGCACCTCCTGTCTAGCTAGCCACACACGTCACGTGCATAAGTTGAAGGTCGTGGGTTCGAACCCCGGCCGGGTCTGACCCAAGACTTGAAAGTGGGTAGTGACTGTTCTTTCGCCAAGCACTAGGCATTACGAATTGAAAGTCACGGTTCTTTCGGATGGTTATTTAAAATTAACGAGGTCCCGTGTCATGACAGGCATGGCACGATAAAGAACCCTGCTGTTAAATGCCATCAGCGCAACGCACAGGCAAAATTTCTGCACTTTTACCTTAAGCTGGCGACGATTCGATATAAGTGAAATATTCTTGACTGGGACGTTAAACACCATTACTCAACTCAACTCCGTCACGTGCAAGTCAATTTTGAGAATGAAAGAAAAAAAACTATGGTAAGCAAAATATTTCCAGTATAAGTTTAGATACAGTGACTACATACTTATCAACAATTTTGTGATGACAGCAATAAAACTTTTTAAGGGCCTTGATTAGCCAAGGCTTGCAATATCCTTGCGTCAATAATATAATTGTAAGGAAGCTTGCTTCGTTGCAGAAAGTCCCCTATAGGAGAACAGGCCCTATCGTACTGTATTAACTGTGAAACATATACATATACGCAGGAGAAGCAGAGATATTACTGCAAAGAAACGGAAAGTTGACAATATAAAAATTGAAGTCATCACAAATGCTCCTTTTTTGAAATATATAAGTGACGTTTTTTATATTAAATTATAAAGAATTATAATAAACAGTTATATGCTACTGTTAGGAATGTTAGAAGCTTTGCAACTATATATATTAAAAACTTTCAAATGCATTAAAAGTTTTATTCATAAGAAAACGTTTTTCATGTACAGAAATATAAATAGTGATTAGATGTTTTTATGAAAATTTTAGATAAGTTTCATATTCGAAAAGTAAGTAAAAATAAAGACTAGAATAACATGGCCTTATTTCTGGTTTCCAAAAGTACCGTATTTTTCCTTTGCAAAACGTTGTAAATATAATAAAAAGTTTCACTGAATTTTTCTTTTGTGATTGGAATGCCATCTATCTGGATTCTCTCCCTTGTTTCTACCACATGCGGGGAACTGCAAATATATTATTAAATATTAACTTTCAGAGCTTCTTTATATATAACAAAACCAAACAGAAACGAAAGTGTGTGTGCACTATGATCACCAATTCAAAAAGTTTCATTGCATAGTGCCAAAAGATACGGTATTGTTTCAAAAAGCAAAATAGAATCAAGTCTGTGATTCTCATTGATTTATCTTGCAAACAAAAACAGACGATGGTTATAGGTAAAATTTAAACCCTTAGTTTTTCCTTAATGACACTATCTCAACTGCAGTTGATATTGTTTGAAATAAAAAAAAACTTCAATAGCCAAACTTAAATCGATGGCCTATTCAGTAATTTTACATTTTTATAAAATATCTACCAAAAATAACTGTTGATGTGTTATATGTGCATATTTCGGAAAATAATTCCACATCAGGGACACTAGGTGTCAAAAAGATTGTTATATAAAAAAAACTTAAGCCAAACAGTTGAAAATTTTTTAAATCAAAAGTTCAAAATTATATGAGTCCAAGTTCAGCTAACAAAGTTGCGACATGGATAACATTGTCTGTCAGCACAACTTCTGAATTATTGAAACCCTCGGGGGAGTTTTTATTGTAAACTTTCCATTTCTTGCAACTACATCCTGCTTCTCTTGCATAAAGTGTTTTACAGTTATTAGTAATGATAGATCTTTTTCAACCTTGAAAACTTTCTACAATGAAGCAAACTGTTTACAAAGAAATTGTTCACTTAGAGATATTAAAAACCAGAAATCATTATGTCGAAATCATCCCGAATATAATCCCTCCCCCTTAGTTCGAGATTCCTTTTATTTTAAAATTCAGTTACGCACATAGCGCACATATGTTTGTATTTAATCTAATAGTAACCTATGAATAACCTTGCAAACGAATTTTTTGACTGTAAAATAAATAGACTTGATTCCAAGGCATTTTAAGGCATTCATGAATTTGATAAAACAGTTTTTCCAAATAGGTAAAGCTATATCTGTTTTTGATTAGGACGCCGACCAATCAACAAAAAATCCCCAAAAAGGATTATATTCAGTGATTATATTCAGGTAATGACCCTCAATGATTTCAAACACGATTCAATAAAAGAAACATAAAACAAGTCCATTCAAATTGTAAATATTTGAATCTATTGAGACGCCATTAAGTAGAAAGATTAAGTGAAAACGGTGTTAATGTTTTTTGGGTTTAACTTATATTTGGTTTAAGGGTTTCAGTTGACAGTCATTCTTTGTTAGAATGATTTAAATTGGAAACAACTAAAACGATAAACTGTCAGTAGAACGTTATAAGAAGGCGAAAACAAACACTAAAAACAAGTTTATAAAAAATTGTTCATACATACATGTAAAGTCCAGTTTTGTATCCACAATGCCTCAAAATGCTCTCGCAATAAAAACATGTTGATCCTTTACCCTTAGTCCCAGTCACGTGAATTATGTTCAATTTGTCTACGTCATCTAACTAAAAAAACAAATAGGTTACTAAATAAATAAAAAAAGTAAATAATTTATCATCAAAATCATATATTGTTATCAAAGCGATGTGTTTGCTTTATCAAAAGGACAACATAATTGATATCAAAACTACTCAAAATATAGATCTTGCCAATTAAATGAATTGTAGCATAGGTTTATGACAAACTTTAAATTCATTAATGGATTCATAAATGGCCGCACAGATGGATGAATGGATGATTACATGTATGTTAATTTTGACCTACAATATTTTGAG
Source organism: Tegillarca granosa (assembly GCA_029721355.1). Taxonomy (NCBI): domain Eukaryota; kingdom Metazoa; phylum Mollusca; class Bivalvia; order Arcoida; family Arcidae; genus Tegillarca; species Tegillarca granosa. Next base: position 797,741 of record CM056608.1, read on the forward strand.
CATTTAAATGATTAAACATGATTTCGTTTTACGACGTAAAACGTCACTAAAACATCACTTCCGGTGTAATCGTAGCCATTTTGACATGTAAACTAATGCGCAAAGCGATTTTCTTTTACTACTTGACCCAAGTAAGCGACAGATACAAAACCAAATTCATGTTGCTTTGATTTTCTATTGCAGTATTTCATAATTCACTGTCACAAACTCAGTGACATAAACAGATGCTGTTTAACATGTTTCGAGATAACTAATATATTACATAAAAGGTAATTTAACTTTTGAAAATCTGAATGAATACTTGTTAAAATGTTGTCAGTAGATTTTACTAATTTTCTTCAAAATACAGGATAAATATTTGCAACTAAAACATTTTATTTCAAGAACTAACCTAACACAGAATACAATAAACAATGAAAAAAATGTCAAATAAAGACATAAACGTATATAAAAAAAATACCAATCCTTAAAGAAAGCACTGTATCACTTAGTAATAAGACACAATGTGTTAAGTGTGTACTCTCTGTTGCCATCATAAAAAAATTCTGTAATTGCTTTCGAGCGTGTTTCCATTTAAATGCATCAACAGTAACATCACATCAAACGAAAATAAATAAATGTTTTTAAAAAAAGCAAAGTGTGTGTGTGTGTGTGTGTGTGTGTGTGTGTGTGTGTGTGTGTGTGTTCAGTATCTGATGATATTCCTTATCTATTCACGTTTAACTCCTTCTCGTTCCTACCGGTACAATTGTACCAGTAAGCATATTTTGAGCCTATGCGTCATCGGAAAACTCCGATGATAACATAGGTAACTCTTAACCGATTTTCTCGAGGCATATCTCATTTGAATCAGCAAAACCTGCTAAAAATAATGATATATCTTTCTAAAAGCAAATATTTATCTGCAATCAAATGTCTCCAGTTCAAAACGCCGACAAAAAATATTTTCTTCGCTTTTCAAGAGAGATTCGTTCTTTTAAAAGGATTTTTTTCATTCTGTATAATTTCAAATAAGATTTACTTTCCGTATTACAATTTATTTACTTCATGAAGGTACGACGTTGACGCAATATTTTCAAAAAATATTGTGTAATATCGCCTATTTACGACACGCAACTTTCTGGCAAGTAATGTTTATTGTGTCATTTTTAATTGTCACACTTTACTTAGTTTTTAACTAATAATATCATGATTTATGCCAAAATCAGCAGAATTTATTATATTATTATTTTAAGTAACAAAAAGTCGATCTTTGATCACTTTTAAGACATTTGCTGACCATATTCACAGTGAAATACTAGCCAGGTAGAAAATTTCTTTCACGGCTGGACTTGTCAAATAAAACAAACATACCAGTCCTTATCCAAACCACAACCAAAAAAACAAAGTAAAAGCTTTGAAAGCTGGCAAAGTTAGTTATACACGTAAACTTCCATCGAGGAGGTGAGGCCGGGTGCTCCAGAAGGGTAAACTCCTCCTGTCTAGCCAGCTACACCCGTCACGTACAAGTACAATTTTGAGAATTAAAGGTACTAAAAAACTAGAACTATGGTAAGTCGAATATATCCAGTATAAGTTGGAATACAGTGACTACATACTTATCAACAATATCATGATGACGGCCTTGATAAGCCTAGGCTTGCGTCAAAAATTTAATTGTAAGCAGTTTGCTTCATTGTAGAAAGTCCCCATAGTTGGAACAAGCTCTACCATAAAATATAAACTGTGAAATATATACACCATGAGCAGGAATAAAGAAACAGATCAGTATGTAAATGTGCAGTTTGTGCCCATTTGTATACCAAAGAAATGAATCCAGTCAGCGTGTGTCATGAAATGACTATAATGTTCCAGTGATAATATATCACATATTTCTTAATTCCTTCAATTCCTCCTGGCCTTTTTCAATATTGTTGGTTCAACTTAAGTCGATCGCAATTGAGAAAGGGATTTTCCTTTTCGTAGACGTCTACCTGTTGGCAAGGTACCAGTATTATAGAAGGAATAAGGGTGCAAAATCACTTTAAAGGCGTGGATACTATTAAAAGCAGATCTTTGATCTTTTACAAGAATTAACTTAGGACGAGTTGATATTTTTTCTTTGATATAAATAAGAAAAAAATACCATCACAAAAATTATAAAAACGATAAAAATTCAAAATCAGCATATAGCACAGAAAATTTCATGGTGAGTCAGCCCACATTACAATAATGATTTCAAGATTGATTCAACTGACTGAAAATCATTTTAAGGAACTATTAACGAAAAGAAATGGACAAGACATGAAAATTACCTTTGCATTATTTTAATGTAACTAAACACTGGAGAAATATGAACTTAATAAGTGGTTTTAAAAATAGAGTCGATTCATGATTCAAGTAAGAGCTTTGATATCAAAGTAGTTTAACCCGTGACTTTCAGTCTAGGTTCAAATCCTACAATGTCAGGTTTCAACGTCTTAGTATTCACATTTATGCGTTAAAATGAATAACAAGAGAGAGAGAGAGAGAGAGAGAGAGAGAGAGAGAGAGAGAGAGAGAGAGAGAGAGAGAGATTCACTTCGGCAGTTTCTACTGCATTTTGTCATAATACCATTAGTATCAAACTTTTAGGAACACTATAAAAATTGCTACCGGTGATTTTAGACATTGTTCTTTGAAAAAAAAAATCGTAGGGATTACCTGCTTGCCAACACAAAAATATCAGCATTCAGACTTATTTATATGAATAACTGAACTAAGAAAGAAATAAAAAGAAGAAGAAGAAGAATTTCAGCATTGAACACCAAATATTTCAAGTTGTAAGTCCATTTGTTAAATTTTGTCATATTTAAAAATATCCTTTCTGTTCACAGGAATTCAATCAGTGTATTTTGGCTTATACTACTGAATTGATGTCTATAAGTAATGTACGATCGCGCTATTGATTTCTTTTTTCTCGGTCGGAGAATAATATTTTCCTTCAACTACACGCTGGTTTTCTCTGGATATTTTAATCAGCCTGGTCCGCTAAGGGTCAATAAATCTTGAACGAGACTTTCGGTTAAAATAGAAGAAACCATGTACATCTGAAAGCTTCTAATTTGAAATAGAAAACTAAACAAAAATAAAAATATACAATAAAGAACCTTAATTTTGCTTATAATTCTTTTGGCAACTACAGACCTTCTACAATGTTTTAATCAAACACAGTTTGTTCCCAGTTTTCCAATTAATGAAGCCCAATTTCCGTCACCAGTAACAATGTTCGTAAATTGTCAAGTTGAATTTAGGAAACATTTTGAGCAATTGCTTAGCGATTTGTACTCGTACCCGATTTTGGTCATCTATCAATATATGCGGAATTCATTTGACAGAAATCTTTAGTACTTTCAAAAAACGCTTCAAAATTAAAGGTACCTGCGACAGCAATATGTCAAAAACTTTGGTAATATCATCAATCGTATATCTGCCATAACTCTCAATTATTTCGATGACATATGAGACAATTGTCTTGCCTTTTAAAGTTACAGGTCAGCCAGATTTGCTGCTTCTTTAGCGGACTCAGTTCAAAGTTTCTTTTTCCACCTACGAACTATCTCATAAGATACCTTATCAGACCAATAAACTTTCCTCGATAAAGTAAAAACCTGTATTACCGAATGACCGAGTTTTGTGCGAACATTTAAATAAGCTTTAATTTCTTCATAATTCTCAACACGTTTCCCAAAATGTCTCTGTTCTGTCTCAAACAGACCTCGTTTAAGGTCATTTGCCACCTAGAGGCGCGTTGTTTATTAACAAAATATTAATAACGAGTCCGATGAACGGAATTAAATGAACCTAAATGTACAGATTTAGGATTTATTTGAAAAGTAAGCATTTCCTCTGAAATCCGCTTGGTTATTTTCTCTCTCTCTCTCTCTCTCTCTCTCTCTCTCTCTCTCTCTCTCTCTCTCTCTCTCTCGTTTTATCTCTCTCTTTTTTTTAATCTTCCTCTAAATACCATATACATTCAAAAACGACTATTCAAATTCCCCGCCGATACTTCATTTAAACCCTGTGATTTAAACAACGGAAGACTTTTTGACCTTCCGGTCGCAATGTGTTATTATGCAATAGCATAAGGAGTCTTTTAGTATTCGTTAAAATGTATTACTAAAGCAGACATCTGACCTTATCTGCAATAAATTGAAAAATAAGCAGCAACTCAGATTAAGTTTCTCTCAATTTCTTGATTTAGTTTGATCTTTGGCGGGAATTGGTTAAGGAAAGACAGTGTCATGTGTGTTTTTGTGTGCACTATCTGCTGATATTCCTTATCTCTTCAGGTAAAAGGAAAGACAGAGACAAAGTGTCATGATTGTGTATGTGTTTGTTTCTAACATACTGATATTGCTATTTTCTCCATGTTTGCCTTTGTTCTTTGTTTAGATGTCATCCATACAAATATTTCCTGCATCCTCGTCTTGATTTAGAACAGTAACAACGTTCCTTAAGCTTGTCGCTGCCTCCTGCACAGCATCCTGTGTAAAAAGATTAAAGTATTTTCTCACCCATTGAAATATTTAAATTTAAGGGAGTTAAAAATTACTGGGAGTGGAAAAAATGGATAGGACCTAAGACGCACTTACGAATGACGATCTTTTTACAAGGTAATTTTTGCCGTTTTAAAGCCTAAAAAGTCTATATAATCGATCAGTATTATTTACATGAAACAGTATCGACAATGAACACGAATTCGCATATTTTAGCCCTCAATGGTTTGCAACATTACCAATAAGTTATGGCCGCTTGACGTCTTAAATTGGAGAAAAAATTTCCAGAGTTAATATCCAAAAGCAAAATCTCGGACGATTACAAAACATAGAGAGTTTAAGCAGTAGTAGAAAATTCACATTTAATAATGATGATGATAATAATAATAATTATAGAAGATAGATAAAAATGAAACATATTCAAAACATTTAAAAATTAATGAATCCAAAGTTTCAAAATTATATGACTCCAAACCCAGCTAAAGAATGCATTAGGGAACAAACCTAATTTTTAATAAATGCCACAATTTAAGAAAGCTAAAAATTTGCTACCTTGTACACTTTAAACAGCACAAAGTACTGTCTACTGAGTTAAGGATTTTCCTCTTTTTTGAAATTACGTCATTGACAGAAGTAATGTTTAAAACTAATTATAACAAGTTTTTAAAAATGTTACAAAATTTTCACAGAAGTAGGAGATTGATACCATATGCACTCAAATCATTCTAGCGATTCCTCATTCAAAATTGCCCTGACAATATCATTCCACTTCTTTTACAATAGGAAGACTTCTAATTTTGAAAAAGTTAAGTCATGTAGTTTTTACTTACCTCATATGAGCCGGACTTAACATTCATTCTGATGTCAATTCTGTTCTCGTGTTATTCTTAAAAACATCTATTTATATATGCAATCTTTTAACCAATCCCTAATGTAAATAAGTATTTTTAACTTTTAAATTAAACAGAAACAACTTTCAGAGATGACTACAAAATTACCTAACAAAACTACGCTTACATCCACCAATGCTGGTGAAAGTATTTTGACGTCATTACTATCTATAATTGATCATGAAATTTAATCACAAAAATTGAAGATCTTGAACATCAGTATTGCATTAATTTATTTTGACGTCATTTTACTAACGTACACATTTTTTCATTAAGCGTCAAGGCATCAAAAAAGAGGCTTCTAACGGAAAAAAAACATTTTATTAGTCAATAGATTTCTCTCAGCTGTTTCATGTAAAATATTCGTTTGAAAGTTATGCATTATCGTAAGAATAAATATCGTTCAAGCCATCAGGTTACAAATGATATGAGTTTCTTTGTAATATAATATATAAAACACTTATCATATATACATAACTTTTTTTAAATTTCTAAAACAAGTTATGACTATTTACTGTTTTGCAAATAGCATTTTATTTCCTTTCATAAAAATATTATCAATAAGAATGATAAATAATACAAGTATAACAATACTTATGTACAATATGTTACATGTTATAATTACAGTACGTTATTACTATTTACTGTTTTACAAATATCATTTTATTTCTTTTCATAAAAATTATCAATAAGAAAGATAAATAATACAGTATAACAAAACTTATGTACAATATGTTACATGTAATAATTACAGTACGACATGTATATTTATCTTTTAAGTGTAATAATATTTTAAAAATGGATTTAAAATGGATTTAGGACCTAAAATTTTATTCGTTAATTTAAAAATATATCTCACTAGAATTCGTTATAAATATTCCTTACTTTTGACATGCACTAGCATGTTTATAAAAAAAAAGACTTAAAAATATACAACAAATACCTGCTAAATTTTGATGTGCCATATGTGCACATTTCCTCATCAGTGACACTAGGGGCCGAAAAGTTTGAGAGATAAAAAACATAAGCCAAACATTTGCAAAATAATGAATCTAAAGTTCCAAAATAATATGAATCCAAATCCAGCTAAGGAATGCTTTGCACGAGGGTACAGATCTTAGGTTTAAAAATATTTCAAAAATAAAGACGGGTTAGGGTAGAAAATTGTAGAAAGTTGTCATAGTTTTTTCACCTATTAGAAAAGCCATGCTTGTTATATTAAGGCTAGGCTGTAGCAACCATTTCTATTTGGCTGATACTTCAGCATTGTATATTAAGACAAGTGGAAAATACATTTTACAGTTTTGTATAACCCTGCAAGATTTAGCTTACGTGTAACAGTGATGGTAAAGGTTTTGTGACATTTCATTATATTGAATGGTACTAAAATTTTTGTTTTATCCACAAGAGCTATAGTTTCTTTTCACAAAATGCATAAACCTATTTTGGACATCGTTTTACTTACTTTTGGCTTCTTTATTAAGCTTCAAGGCGTTTAACATGGTGAACATTTATTAAGAGAAAATAATTACATCTTCTCAGTAAAAAAAATTTCTCTGTTATTTTACGCCTAAAATTAAGGTATGAACTTATGCCTAATCCCAAGTAAATAAATGACGTTCAATCTATCATTATTATTTTACGACTGATAATGATGACTTTGAAATATAATATGTAGTTTTTTTAAAAAAACATTCTAGAGATTTTTTATTAAACTAGAATGTATACTTTGAAAGTATACGCCAGCGTATCAGCTCTCTCTCTCTCTCTCTCTCTCTCTCTCTCTCTCTCTCTCTCTCTCTCTCTCTGTAAACAGGTGATTAACAACGCATTAAAAAATAAATTGGACCCTAAAGGCAGATTAGTAGAACTAAGTGTGAGAATCTAGAACGAAGCGTATAATAGTCAATAATTAGTTTAATTCACGGAGATGCCCGTGGGTGTTTCCTTCACAATAGAAGTCCGGGTTGTTGTTTTAACCGGATTTCTTCGGAGTCTTTTCGAATTCAGAAAAACGGTGAGGAAAGAAACTCCATATGGTCAATCCCTGCAAGTTGACAAAATTTTAGCCTTATCGGATAAAACAAAGGAGGAGATGTCTCTGAAAAAAATCAGCAGAAACGAAAAAAAATACTAACTACATGTAGAATCTATACTTGCGAGCAATAATATGTCTTCGTATCAGCTCTATGAAGTGGTGCTTCAAATAGCGGAGGAAATTACAAGAAAGAAAGAACTCTCTAGAAAGAACTCTCTGGAATTCGACTCGGAATTCCGTGGTTTTAACCGGATTTCTCCAAAGTCCTTCCGACTTTCAAAAAACGGTGAGGAAGCGACCTCCCCTCGGATAATCCTTACCAATTGACAAAATTTCAACCTGATCGGATAAGAAACGAAGGAGAAGATACCTCTGAAAAAAATTAGCAGAAACCAAGAAGAATACTAACTAGAATGTATACTTCCGAGCAATTATATGTCCTCGTATCAGCTCTATGAAGTGGTGCTCCAAATAGCGGAGGAAATTCCAAGAAAGAAAGAAAGAACTCTCTAGAAAGAATTCTCCGAAGTCCTTCGACTTCCGAAAAACGGTGAGGAAACGAAGGAGAAGATACCTCTGAAAAAAATCTGTCTTGAGTAACAACAAGATGTCTGCTGATAGGCAGACATAATTACGAGTAACAACAAGATGTCTGCTGATACGCAGACATAATAATAAAGATTATTAGTGACAACAAGATGTCTGCTGATACGCAGACATAATAAGTGATGCCCTGTTAATTGCTTTACAAATATCGGTTTACTTCCTTTTATAAAAAGTTTTAAAAAAAAAGATCACTAAATCAATACAACAAAAGTTAAGTACAATATATTACTTGTTATTTCATATGTCAGTATACGCATATTTTAGAACCAAAACACTAAATATGATTGATTAATTGGAGTTCTACGTTCAAGCTAGAATATTTCCGTTATATCAAGATGTCACCAGGTATAAGTTAGATGGCAATTTTTTTTACATGCACCCAGTGGATTTCGCAGGGAAGGCTCTCTTTAGCATGCTGCGTCTATCATGTTCTTTTTCTTATTTTCTTATATATATATATATATATATATATATATATATATATATATATATATATATATATATATATATATATATATACTATAATGGTAGAAAAATTTTGAAATTCTGTATTCACTAGTACTTTCATGCATTTACATCTTGCAATCTTCAAGTGAATGATTTGACTTGGTAACGCTATTATAGTTTTTATTTCTTAATGTAATCTGTATACAAAGTTCATTCAATTTGGATTTATATATATATTAAATTTACATGGTTAATTGATTAATTAATTGATTGATTGATTTATTTATTTATCTTTGTTAGAAACTTGAAAGTGGTAGACCAACAAAACTTAACAAGTAAAATTAGAAAAAGTAAACTAGCAACGTGTCCAACGTATATGTATGAACACTTGTACAACACTTTATTATCATTGAATACTTTAGATACACTAGTTTTGGATTGTTAGTTGGTTGTAACGTTGTTTAAAGTCACATAATCATTTTATTCCTAATCCTAGACTTTCCGCTAGGGGGACTATTGTTAGAGCATGTCCTACCGACAGGAGTAAAAGGTAATATTAACGACAGAAACATCTTTATATAGCTTCAGGCTTGATCTCTCTTTGATCCTAAAAGATTAATAAGATTTCATGTGTAATTTCTTTCAAAACAGGATTAAAAAGATCAGCTTTGAATAACCTTAAATAACTGCAAACATGCTGATGCTG